>ML381929.1:41155-68446 GCA_005239525.1 Nicotiana knightiana
GATAGTTAAATCACAAGTCCCTGTGGGTACGATATCTGGACTTCAATTCCTATATTACTTGTCGACCACGTACACTTGCGTGTGCACTGGGAAATCAACCAACAACCATCATACCTTCAGAGCTACAAATGATTCGAGTCTAGTCTGAAACTCACCCAGGCCACTCGGGACCCCGTCCAAATATACCAACAAGTCCCATAACATAGCACAGACCTACTTGAATCCTCAAATCACACATAACAACATCGAAACAATGAATCACACCTCAAATCAAAATTTAATAAACTTTGAACTTCAAACTTCTAAAATGCACGCCGAAACATATCAAATCAATCCGGAATGAACTCAAATTTTTCACCAAGTCCCAAATGAAATAATAAAGCTATATAAATTCTCGAAAACACAATTCGAATCCGACATCATCAAAGTCAACTCCCGGTCAAACTTATGAACTTTCCAAACATTTAAATTTCTAACTTTTCGTTCATTAGCGCCGAATCCATCTAGAAATATCCAAATGCAAATCCGGGCACACGCCCAAGCCAAAAATAACCATATAGACCTAATGGAACCATCGAATTTCCAATATGAGGTCAAGTACTAAGAAGTCAAACTTGGTCAACTCTTCCAACATAAAGCTTAAATCATAAAATTCATTCTTTCGAATTGATTCCGATTAACCTAAAAACCAAAATTGATTATTCATACGAGTCATACAGAGATATCTGTGCCCTCAAACTACAGAGTGAGTTGTTACATTCTCCCCCACTTAAACATATGTTCGTGCTCGAACGTGCTGAGACTCGTTCCCAAGCCATCAAACTGCCATTTAACCTTACCATGCACATACCCGGGGGTGATCCCACGTCAACCTAATTCATATAAGCCCGATGACACCACTAAACTGAATATCCTTAATCCAACCTTAGCCCATAAACCTTGGAACCCAATTTCCAATATTCAGAATTCCCTACAAGACCCAATCTCGCTTCCACGCGCTATATAAGTATGAAAAAGATGTATCAAGCCATAACCATAGCCTGTAATGCAATAACATGATATACCGCATAACTCAAATACCCATAACAATAATTTTCAACCACAGTAACTGCTCGAAAAAAACCCGGCACCGGTAATAAACCTTACATCAAACAAAACCTCGTTCTAAAACCTTCGTACCCTGCTAATGATGAAAGAAAAATGCAGAACCTCATAACCACTAATCATATCAACAAGTCATGGAGCTCTCTCTCCTTCGACAAGAAGCATAGCCAATTTCTAAGCCGATCAACGACATTATCCTTCCAAATATATCGCAAACAATTCCGATAGCACCCATCTTAGGTTCAATGACCTCATCTCATCACATAACCACTCTAGTGACATGCCACATCAATACAATATAAAACCACAATCCGCGCAATCCGTGCACCAATAAGCAACAACCCAAATATATTCAATCATGGAAAATGACTCAAACGAGAGAACCATCCCGCAAGTTCAACAACTACCACTACAACCACAATGCTATGAACCCATTATACATAGTAGAACCAAGACACACGAATCTAAAAGGGATCATATCCTGACATAATCTAGCTATAATGCACGACCCCATCCAAACCCAGTTCCTTATGAAATACCTCAGGCCACCATGCTCAAAATCAACAACTACACACAATTCGACATCAAATACACGAAGTGTGTGACCATAACCACGGAGAAGCGAATAGCACAATATATGACAGTCCGTAGAGAACATAACCAAGGTGCAATCAACCATTCAACACTCCAATAACCATCTCGCTCAAATCCCGCTACAAGACCCAAACAGAACTGCGCCATGTGTGATTATAACCAACAAATCACAACCCCTCATAGCGTAGAGGAGCAACACATAGATCATATCAGAACACGTATAAGCTCAACTCTACCGAATGCTACATCCCTCAACGATAGCAGTACAGAGTCAACCAATCTGACCTGGGGTAGAATACACATCCTCATTGGGTCTACCAAATAGGCTCCAAATCAACTCTGGTCATCCACAAATATATAATTAACCATCTGAAGACCCACAATGACCTTATCATAACACATACTATCATTTGGATAGATTTATCCACACCTTCATAGTCCCTAACCACAAAACAATCTGCTTCAGAGAATTCCCGGTCTCCAAAACCATAGAACACACGAATCACCATATTTGATCCCAACTCCACCGCCCGAATGTATAACATATCTCTTATACACGATTATCCTAGGAGGAATACTTCTAGAACTCTTCCATGCCACATAGCAAAAATCTTAATATCAGCAGTCAATCAAGCAGGCGAGTACCGCAATACTAATGAAGCATCTGTTAGTCAACACACAATGCGCCTTCTGAAATGCGCACCCTTCACAAGAATTACCAAGTAGTAATAGAATTCATCTAGTTATCTGAAACCGTTCAGATTGCCTAAGAATTCATGACCTTCCTTTCAAAACTAAACTGTGACCTTGCACACGCAAATCTCAATCCCACACAACATACCGCATCTATCATGTCATCATATGAAAAGTACAAGAATCTCATAATCAACTCTGAGTCACAAGAAGATACATACTCAATTGGCCAAGAACTTTTCAGTTGATCCCATCCAGGAGAAAATCATAACACGTAACATTCTCCTCATGCCAGTAGGAAATATCCATCTCAAAACATGGTAGAAACTATAGAGAAATCTTTGAATCCCATTTGCACATAACCAGACAATCAAAACTGAATATCTCTAACTCAACCAAGCCATGCAGGTCGCCAAACCCAAGAGTATTGCCACAAAACACCTGTAGGGACTCACGACTTCATAAGTATCCAAAGAACCAATCATATCCATTACCGGCGAGCTACTACCAATTTGTCCTATTTCTCAGAGTTCCTTCCAAGTTACCCTCAAGTTGACACTTCCCCTTGTCAGAACACCATGATCCTTACCCGAGACTCACCACAGAAGATCCTAACATAAAACCACGTAGCCCTAAGGCCCATAAGTTGTTGTATTCCATCTTAGCACCCCCAAAGTACCACAATTAAGACACCCACTCCGAAGAGACCTTATGTGAACCTAAAATTGTTTCCTTCACCTTCTTGATACTAAAATGTAGTATATAAATTACTATATATAAATCTTGGATCCGTTAGAACCTTCTCTAGAGTCATCTAATCTCTTCAAATCTCAATTGCACCACCCAAACTGGCCGAATGACCTGTGCCCCATTAGCACGACAACACCCAAAGAAGTAATCCACACCCTTAAGTAACCGAGCAATTTCCTACATCATGTGCAGTACATCCTTCACGAATAACAACTCAATCATCCCACGATTCCCATATACCCATAAAATGTATTATAACTCGTATCGAGAAATTCCTTTACTCGAGTCATCCTCGATCTCAATCTCTGCAAGTCATAACGATTCACAAGTATGCCTCAAATCGAAACCAGTACATCACATAACCATGCAATCAAATCATCAATATCAGACTACCCCACTTGTCTCAAAGCCATAGTTTAAAACACTCGATAACTCATAATAACCATGCTCTATTATTGTTATAATCATGCATTGAATATCAACTCAATCCTTCATAAGCTCATGTAACACAAACCCTCTACTACCTCAAATCATCTGCAAACCTCGTATTCATCCTCGTAACAGCTAAGTCAACTTCCTCAAGTGATCCAAACTCAATTTGCAAGACATATAATCTTTTGGTACGAGAAAATTATCCCCAAAAATGACATAGGGATCACACAACCTCAGCATACCCCCCAAGAGATAACCCACCTGCTTAGCCTCAAATTGGCAGCTCTTACGTCCTACCATAGCCATAACCACTAAGCATTCACTAAATCTTCCCGAGTCTGAACTCACCAACAAGGAATGAGAACCTAATTCATCCCACTGTTAAACAACATGAAAGACCCTCCAATACTCTCATAACTCGAGACTATACATCACATCAAGACAGAAATCAAGTACCTAATAGTATTTTTTGCATCTCAAGCAAACTCTTCTCGTAAAATTCAATCCATCTGAACACATCCTGCAGCCACATTATACTCGTCATATAGCCATCATCAAAATAACATAATGAAATTTCCGGAGGAAACAAACTCAGATAAAATATTCAGCTCTTTCTCAATTCCAAAAAAAATAGGCATGCTTTTCAAGTATATCAGTGAAAACCCCAAATCTTTTGCCGAAATCATCAAAAATATGAGTAAGTTTGTAAAAACTATGATTTTCCCCAAAAAACTGTCAATAGGTAACTATTTTCATTTTAAATAGCATGTGGAAAGTACATCTCTATGCCTACGTGTCAATATGAATAAGAAGTCATGATGACGTGATATCGTACAACATGAGGAAAAGGCCTCTTTATGCCTGTATGTCAAGTATGCATGTCAAATGCGATGTCACTCAGTGAGAAAAATCATATGCATACTCTCTAAGTATGAATCCACTCACTCCTCCCAGTCACTCAGTCCTCCCAATCACTCAGTCCTCACAGTCACTCAATCCTCCCAAATCGCTTGGCACCGCGCTCGACACTCGCACTCGCACTCAATAGGTACTTGCGCTCACTACGGGTGACTCAAGATGGGCTCCTTCAGCCCAAGCAATATAATAAGCCAATTGTGGTATTAATCAATAAAACATGATGCAGACTGCAACCCGGTCCCAATAAATATCCACACAATTAGGACATCGGCCTCACTCGGTCATCAATCTTTCCAGTCTCTCAGGCTCTCAATAATCATGATAATCAGCCCAAACAACAATGATATAATATATCAATAAAGAACAATAGAGACTGAGATATAACATGCAAGTAAAAACTATGATTGAGTACAAAATGGTAATTTAGCAGATAATTCAACATGTAACACGACCTCTGTGGGTCCCTACAGTACCAACATGTAGCCTAAGCATGATTTCAAACATGATTTGCAGTTCAATTTCTATAACACATAGGGAATATATGGATAACAACAAATTATTCAACTATAAAATTCTATGGAATTAACCAAGTCGCAATTACTATGGTGCACGCCCACACGCCCGTCACCTAGCATGTGCGTCACCTCAACACCAATCACATGACATGTAATTCGGGGTTTCATACACTCAGCACCAAGTTAGAAGTGTTACTTACCTCGAACAAGCCAAATCCAATACCGAGCAAGCCAAACGATGCTCCAAAAATGCCATCCCGCATGTACCGACCTCCAAACGGCTCGAGATTAGCCAAAAACAACTCAAATACATCAAATAATACCAAAGGGAACAAAAACCCAATCGATAAAGGTCGAATTTTTAATCAAAGCCCAAAATAACCCCAAAAGTCCAACTCGGCACGCACCTCAAAACCCGACAAAACTCACATAACCCGACAACCCATTCAATTATGAGTCCAACCATACTAGTTTCACTCAAATACGACTCTGAATCGATGTTCTAAACTCAAAAATTCACTCTATGAAACTCTGGACAAAGACCCCCAATTTTCTTTTTAAAATCATAATCCAATTACCAAAAACGAAGATAGAGTCACGAAATATAATCAAAATCGAGTATAAAACATTTACCCCAGTCCTTGTGATTAAATTCGCCTCAAAAATCGCTTCACCCCTAGCCCAAATTTCAAAATATGATAAAATAACCAAAAACCTCGATTTTATAGCTTTTGCCCAGAAATTCCGCATATGCAGTCATATTGTCGCATTTGCAACACACCTCCCCCCCCTTCTGCGGTAAAAAAATTTTGCTTCTACGAGAAAATAGCTAGACCCAGCTCACCTCGCATCTATGGTAGAAATATTCAACTTTTGTGACAACCTTCGCACCTGAGCTCCAACTCGTCGCTCTGCGCACACGCAGGTGCGCCTCTTCCTCCGCATCTGTGATGATCTCCATCCAAGTCTGTTTGTGCTTCTGTGACTAGTTGTCTGCATCTGCGGACTCACATTTGCATCCATTCTTCCGCAGATACAGAAACAACACAACCAGTATACCTTCAGCAATGGAAAATGAAACGAAAATTATCTGAACCTCGTCTGAAACTCACCCGGGTCACTCGGGACCCTATCAAAATATACCAACAAGTCCGATAACATAGCACAGACCTACTTGAGGCTTCAAATTACACATAACAACATCGAAATGACGAATCGCACCTCAAATCAAAATTTAATGAACTTTAAACTTCCAACTTCCAACTTCCAAAACTTGCGTTGAAACATATCAAATCAACCCGGAATGAACTAAAATTTTTCACACAAGTCCCAAATGACATAAAAAAGTTATTCAAATTCTCAGAAACACAATCCAAACCCAATATCTTTAGAGTCAACTACCGATCAAACTTATGAATTTTCCAAACCTTCAAATTTCCAACTTTTCGCCAATTAGCACTGAATCCTTTTAGAAATGTCCAAATGCAAATCCGGGCACACGCTCGAGTCCAAAATAACCATCCGGACCTAACGGAACCATCGAAACTCCAATCCGAGGTCAAATACTAAGAATTCAAACTTGGTCAACTCTTCCAAATTAAAGCTTAAATTATGAAATTCATTCTTTCGAATTGATTCCCATTAACTTGAAAACCAAAACCAACGATTCACACAAGTCATAATACATCATACAGAGATACTCGTGCCCTCAAACTACCCAACGAAGTGCAAATGCTCAAAACGATCGGTCGGGACGTTACACCTGCAACACCAGCCTAAAACTAGCAATCACTGAAATAGTGCAAAACACTCTGAAACACGACTGAAACTCACCTCGAACCCCTGGGTTCCACACCAAATATCCACACAAGTTTAAAAATATTATATGAAATCGCTCGTGGGCTCAAACCACAAAAATAATATTCGAAACTACGAATGAAACACCAAAATGCATCGAATTCTCAACGAAACTCAAGAACTTCTAAAATCACAATCAAGCGTCTGATTCCTATCAAACCAATTCGAATTGACACCAAACTTTGCACACAAGTTTAAAATGACAAAACATACCTATTCCAAACCATCGTAAAACTTGGGAAAATTCTAAACCTTCAAATTGCCAACTTTGGCAAAAAGAGCTAATTCATCCTAGGAACCTACGTATTCATTTTCGGGCATATGCCTAATTCCAAAATAACAATACGAACCTATTGGGATCATCAAAAGACCGTTCCAATGTCGCTTTCACAAAAGACAGACTTCACCCAACACTTTCAACCTAAGCTTCGAAACTAGGAACCAAGTGTTCATAATCAATCCAAAACCTCCCTTAAACCAAACCAACCACTCCCCCCCCCCACCCAAGTCACATAACCACAAATACACATACTTAAAGTTTCAAAAGGTGAAATGAGGCTCAAATACGCAAAACGACTGATTGTTTCATTACATTTTTTATATCAAATCAAGAAAAGAGATAATAAAAGTTCATCGATGTTTAATTTATTTTGGATACTTACAATAAAAAAATTTAATTTTTTTGTTTTTATTTAATTTAAGTATAAAATATAAAGGAATATAGATAAAATCTAATTAATATAAAATATGGATATATCAAGCAATTATATTAATAGGGACATATGTGCTTACAAGTTACATGTATGAAAAGCAATATCTATTCTTTAGAAAATAACAAATTAGATAATATTATATTCTGTTAATTATAATATATAACAACAAGGGTTTTGGTGGAGTGATAAGTTCTTCTTCATCCTTAACCAGTGATCTCGAGTTCGAGCGTTGGGTATGAAATGGCCTTTGTTAGGGAGCGCGTTACCCTCCAATATGGGACTTCCCGATTTTCATTTAGATATTTCTAGAAGGTTTCAGTATTAATTGACAAAAGTTGAAAATTTGAGGGTTTGGAATTTTCATAAGTTTGATCGAGAGTTGACTTTGATGAAATCGGGTTTGGATTGTAGTTATGGGGATTGAAATAGCTTCACCATGTAATTTGGGACTTGTATGCAAAGTTTGAGTTCATTCTGAGTTGATCTGATAAGGTTCGACACGAGTTCTGGAAGTTGAAAGATTCAATGTTCATTATGTCTGATTTGAGGTGCGAAAGATTCGAAGTTCATTATGTTTGATTTGAGGTACGATTCGCTATTTTCGATGTTGTTATGCGTGATTTGAGGCCTCGAGTAGGTCTGTGTTATGTAATGTGACTTGTTGTGTTATTTGGACGGGGTCTAGAGGCAACCACTCCAATGAGATCTTATGTGAACTTAAAACTGTTTCCTTCACCTTCTTGCTACCAAAATGCATAATCCCCAATGATATAAAAATGTTACAAGCCTCGACTCCGTCCAATGTAACTCTCAGTTTCTAGCCATACACAAATCTTGAAAATTCCAAATCGCAATATTTAAATCTTGAATCCCTTAGAACCATTTTCGAGAGTCATCCACTCTACTAAAATCTCAATTAAACTGACCCAATAGACCGAAATACCTGTGTCCCATTAGCACGCCAACACCCAAAGGAGTAACCCACACTCCTAAACATCCGAGCAAATATGTACTCTACGCACAGTACATCCTTTACGAATAATAACTCAATCATTCAATGATTCCCATATACCCATAGAGTATAATACGACCTGTATCCATAAATTTCCATTACCCGAGTCATTCTCAAACTACACCTCTGTAAGTCATAACTGATTCACCAGTATACCTCAAATAGATACCAATACAACACATAATCGTGTAATCAACTTATCAATAGCATACTCCCTCACTTGGCTCAAAGTCATAGATCAAAATGCACAATAACTCACAATGATCATACTCTATTGTTGCCACCATACAACATTGAGATTCAACTAAATCCTTCATAAGCTCATATAACACAACCCATCTAATACCTTAAATCATCTACAAATCTCGCATTCATCCTTGTAGCAGTCAAGAAAACATTCATAAGCTACCCGAACTCGAATTGCAACACATATAATTCACTGGTAAAAGAGAAGTCGCTACAAAACAACATAGGGATCACACAACCTCTAGACACCCCGCAGGAGATAACCCACCTTCTTAGCCCCAACTAACATCTTTCTATACCCTTCCACAGTCACTACTTCGCAATTACTTAATCTTCCCGGTTCCGAACTCACAACAAGACATGAAAGTCTACTTCACTCCACAACTGAATAACATGAGATGTCCTTCAACATACCTATAACTCGAGGCCAAATGCAAAATCAAGACACAAATCAAACACCTAATAGTCCTTGCTACGTCTCAGTTAAACTCTTCTCATCACATTCGAATAATCTGAACACATCTCGCAGTCACATAATAATCACCACATAGTCATTCAATCACAAATTCCACTAATAGGGACTCCAACGGACATATATTTCTTCAAAAGCACGTGCTCTCACAATCGAATTCTCCGTGCTCAAGCTATAGTGAACACCCGGCCTCAAGTCTCCCAGACTGGCCCATCATCAGCATGCCAAAATGACATCTCGCACCTCAACCATGAAATCATAAGCCATCGCTGCACAGCTGATACCGAGCGCTCATGTGCACATACAAATGCGTGGAAGGATATTAATAATTACGTCTAAAGCTGAATCAATGACGCACGATAAGGAAAGAAAGATGGGAAGTATATCCTAAATTCCATGTAGCCTCTCGAGGATAGATGTGAATGTTATCATACGGATCAGCAAGACTCTACTAGACACTTGCTTATGACTTGTAGAACCTATGAATCTAGGGCTCTAATACCAACTTGTCACGACCCCAAATCCACTAGTCGTGATGGCACCTAACCTAACCCTCTAGGTAAGCAAACTAATAATGATCACATTTCAATAATATTAACAAGACAGTAAATTAAAGAAATTATCTAACTTTTATAGACTTTCCAAGGACTGGTACTACAAATTATGTGCTTCTAAGAATAGAATTTACAAAACTGAATCGGAATAAATACATAGTCTGTTGGAAAAGTACATAAAAGAGTTTTATAGATCTACGGCTACCACGAACAAGAGGCAACAACAATTAGGAAACAGATACATCTTCAATACAGCTCCCATCGAACACATCAACCTCAACAGCCAACATCTGCACGTAATATGCAGAAGTGTAGTATCAGTACAACCGACCCCATGTACTGAGTAAGTAACAAACCTAACCTTAGGTTAAAAGCAGTGACGAGCTAACACTAGGTCGGGTTCAGTTTCAATATCTCACTAACAGTTCATAACAACATAATACAAGTATAAAAGAGGTATCTCAGAAATAAAAATGCACAACTCGTTCACAGTTCCAGAAAAATGGTCTTGTTATCCAAATATCTCAGTAAAAATCTAAATCTTTTACCGAAATGCCAAAAATATGAGTAAGTTTGAATACTAAAATTTTCCAAATATCCTTTCCTCAATAAATAAAAATGTTTCAATTTCTTTCCAAATAACAAGTATAAAATACCTCTCTCTGCCCACATCTCAATGTGCATAATAAGTCATGAATGACGTGCTACCGTATAACATGAGGAAAATGCATCTCTATGCCTATATGTCATGTGTGCATGCAATTTCCATGCATCTAGGAGATGAATCATGTACTCACACTCTCAAAGTACTCAATCTCACTATTTCACACTTTTTACTCATCATGCTCAACCACTCGGTACTGTATATGGCCCATACGACCTAGGGAAGATCCATCTCGGAATATATACATCATTAACCATCAGTCACTCAGTACCGAGGAAAAGCCAATCTTGCCCCATGGAGAAGATCTATCTCCAAGTATATAAATGCTTCGGACAAGATCCATGTCCAGGGAAGATCCATCCGTCAATATAATTAACTGCACTTATTGGGGGTGTACAAACTCCGGAGGAGATCCTACAGTCCAAGCGCTATCATAAGCCATATCCAGGCATACATCAATATAACATGCTACGGCGTGCAGCCCGATCCCATAACGGTCACTCATAATCATGCTCTCAGCCTCACTCAGCCATCAATCTCTCCAATCTCACTCACAGGCTCACAATGTCATGAAACTAGCCCGGCAACAATGATATGATGTATCAATAACAACAATGAGACTGAGATATGATATGAATGCATGAATATGACTGAGTACGAAATATCAATGAAAGCAGTGAGATGACAGCAAGAAACGAACACTATGGGTCTCAGCAAAAGCATCATAAAGCCCAAACATTATATTAAGCATGTGTGTCACCTCAATACCAATCAAATAACACGTAATGTGGGGTTTCATAACCTCAGCACTAAGTTTAGAAGAGTTACTTACCTCGAACGAGCCAATACCAATGCCGAGCAAGCCAAGAGATGCTCCAAAGATGCCATCCCATGCGTTCTGACCTTCGAACGGCTCGAAACTAACCAACAACAATTCAAATACATCAAACAATGTTAAAGGAACCAATCCCGATCATACAAGATCAAATCTTGAATCCATGTCCAAAATCGGCCCAAAATCCCAACCCAAGCCCGCACCTCGAAACCCAACAAAACTCACAAAATCCGACAACCCATTCAATTATGAGTCCAACCATACTAATTTCACTCAATTCCGACTCCAAATCGATGTTCAAAAAACAAAAATTCATATTATGAAACTTTAGGCCAAAAAACCTAATTTCTTTTTAAAATTCAACAACTAATTTCCAAAAATGAAGATAGATTCATGAAATGTAATCAAAACTGGGTACAGAAAACTTACACCAATCCTTGTGATGAAATTTGCTTCAAATATCGCATCAATCTGAGTCCCACACCTCAAAATATAAAGAAAGAACCAAAACCCTCGATTTTTATAACTCTGCCAGCTATTCCACATTTGTGGTTAAAATGTCTTATTGGCGACCTCCGCTTCTGCGGATGATGGACTCGCATTAGCGAGAGATCCTCTTCTACGATGGCCCTGACCGCATCTGCGGTCGCGCTTCTTCGTAACTACCTCCACATCTACGGACCTCCACCCCTCTGTGAAATCTCGCATATGCGACACTTGGCTCACATCTGCGGCCATCGCACCTGCGCAATACCAGTCGCAGGTGCGGAACACCAGAACCAGCAGCTCCAACAATGAAAACATGAAGGAAAATGATCCGAAAACAATCCGAAACACGCCCGAGACCCTCAGCACCATGTCCAAACATACCAACAAGTCCGATAACATAACACGGACCTACTCAAGGCCTCAAACACACATAAAAACATCGAAACAATGAATCACACCTCAAATCGGAATCTATGAACATTGAACTTCCAATTTCCAAAACTAGCGTCGAACCATATTTAATTATCCCGGAATGAACCCAAATTTTGCACACAAGTCCCAAATGACATGACGAAGCTATTCCAATTCCCGAAACCACATCCGAATCCGATATCCCTAAAGTCAACTTCCAGTCAAACTTAAGAACTTTCCAAACCTTTAAATTTTCAATTTTTGCCAATTTGAGTCGAAACCATATAGAAACATCCAAATGCAAATCTGGGCATACGCCCAAGCCCAAAATCACCATACGGACCCAACGGAACCATCAAAACTCCGTTCCGAGTTCAGATACAAAAAAGTCAAACTTGGTCAATTTTTTTAACTTAAAGCCTCAACAATGAAATTCATTCTTCTAAACAGACTCCGAAATACCTAAAACCAAAACCGATGATTCACATAAGTCATAATACATCATACGGAGCCACTCATGCTCGCAAACTACCGGGCGAAGTGCAAATACTCAAAATGATTGGTCGGGTCGTTACATCCTCCCCCACTTAAACATGCGTTCGTCCTCGAACATACCAAGAGTTGTTCTCAAAACCATCAAACCGCCGTACAACCTTACCATGCACATACCGGGGGGTGATCCCACGTCACCCTATCCCCTATATGTCCGATAATACGACATAGCTAAAATTTCTCAATTCAACCTAGCCCATAAGCCTTAGAATCCAATTTCTTTCCAGCAACCGGAATACCTTATAAGATCTGCATCCCGCAACCTCCACGTTGTATAAGTCTGAACCAGCGGAATCAACAGAACCAAGCCGAAACCATATCCCAAGCTACAATCGCATGATATCTCGCATAACTCTGATACTCGTAGTAGTGATTTCTAAACACAGCAGCTGTTCAAACAACCCAATGCCGGTAGAAAACCTAATATCTAACAAGAACCCCACTCTAAAACCTTCGTACACTGCCGATAATGAAAGAACACGCGGAAACTCATAATCATTCATCAAATCAACAAGTCGTGGAGCTCCCTCTCCTTCAACAAAAGCTATAGCCAATTCCTAAGCCGACTTCCAATATTATACTTCCAAATATGCCGCAATCAAATCCGATACCACCCGTCCTAGATCCGACGACTCCATCTTATCGAATACCAACTACCCTACTGATACATAACACCAATACTACTTAGAGCCACAACACGTGAAATCCATGGACCTATAAGCAACAATCCAAATGTATTCAATCACGAAAATGACTCAATCAAGAGAACCGTCCCGCAAACTCAATGGGTACCACTACAACAAAAAGCTAAGAACTCCTCACACACTGTAGAACCATCACCCGAATCTAACACAAAGGTTCATGCCTCAACAAAACTCTGTTGCAATGAGCGACTCCATCCAGACGCTGGTCCATATCATATACCTCGAGCTACCCTGCTCAAAATCAATAATCGCGCAGGATTCGACATCTAGTACCCAAAGTGCATTACCATAACCACAGAGAATCAGACGATAGAATGCCACACAAAACCCGAAAGAACATAACCAATGCACCCTCAATCATGAAATACCCAATTACTCATCTCGCTCAAATTCCGCTATAATACCACAATAGAACCGCACCATGTGCGCCTAAAACTGATGAATCACAACTCCTCATAGCATAGAAGAGTAACTCGCAAAAAATTCCAGAACATGGATAAGCTCAATAACAACTGACCGGCACATCCCTCAGCAATAGCATTATGGAGCCAACCAATCCGACTTGGTGTAGAATACCCCTCCTAATTGGGCCTACCAATGGACTCCCAAATCGACTTCGGGCACCCACAATAGATAAATAAACCTATGAAAGCCCACAATGACTGAATCATAACACATATTGTCATCTGGAAAGCTTCGACCATGACGTCACAGTCCACAACAATGAAACAATCCGCTCTTGAGAACTCCTAGTCTCCAAATCCATAGAACACACGTATCACCATATCTGATCCCAACTCCACCGCTAGAATGTCTAACACATCCACGATAATCCCATAATAAATACTTCTAAAATTCTTCATTTCCACCTAGCAAAATACGAATATCAGTTGTCGATAAACTAGGAGATTGTCGCAGTACCAGTGAAGTATCCATAAATCAAACACATTGCCCCTTTTGAAATATATTCCTTCTTCAAGCCACACCAAATACTACCATCATTTACTTAGTCATCTGAGATTGTCCATGCTGCCTATGAATTTATGACCTTCCCTTCAAAAATAGATTGTGAACTAGCACATGCAAATCTCAATCCCATACGACACACCGCATCTACCGTGCCATCATATGAAAAATACGAGAACTTCATAGTCCAGTCGAGGTCACCAGCAACTACATACTCAATTAGCCAAAGACCTTCCATTTGATTTCATCCCAGAGATAATCACAACATACTACATGTTCCACACACCGGTAGGAAATATACACCCCGAACGGTGGTAGATATCATCGAGAACTCTCCGAGACTCATTCACGCATAACCAAGCTATTAGAACCAAACATTTGTAACTCAACCTAGCCATGCAGACCGCCATAACCCAAGAGCATTGCAAAGAAATACTAGTAGAGACTAGCCACATCATAGTACCCAAAGAACCGATTATCCATTATTGTGTTGACCCAACCTACTACCAAGATGTCCTAGTTCTCCATGTCCCTTCCAGATTTCCTTTCAACTGATACTTCTCCTTGTTTGAACACCACGATCACTAACCAAAATTCACCACACAAAAGGGCCTAGTATAAAACCACCATGCCCTACGACAACCACTCCAATGAGACCTTATGTGAACCTAAAACTGTTTCCTTCACCTTCTTGCTACCGAAATGCATAATCCTCAATGATATAAAAATGCTACAAACCTCGACTCCGTTCAATGTAACTCTCAGCTTCTAGCCATATACAAATCTTGAAAATTCTAAATTGCTACATTTAAATTTTGAATCCCTTAGAACAACTCTCGAGAGTCATACACTCTACTAAAATCTCAATCAAACTGACCCAACGGACCAAACGACCTGTGTCTCATTAGCACACCAACACCCAAGGGAGTAACACACACTCCTAAGCAACCAAGCAAATCTCTACTCCACGCACACTACATCTTTTACGAATAACAACTCAATCATTCAATGATTCCCAAATACCCATAGAGTATAATACGACCTGTATCCAGAAATTTCCATTACCCGGGTCATTCTCAAACTCCACCTATGTGAGTCATAACTGATTCACCAGTACACCTCAAACCGAAACCACTACAACACATAATTGTGCAATCAACTTATCAATAGTAGACTCCCCCACTTGGCTCAAAGCCATAGATCAAAACACACAATAACTCACAATGATCATACTCTATTGTTTCCACCATACCGCAGTGAGATTCAACTAAATCCTTCATAAGATCATATAACACAACCCATCTAATACCTTAAGTCATATGCAAATCTCGCATTCATCCTTGTAGCAGTCAAGCCAACTCTCATAAGCGGCCCGAACTCAAATTGCAACACATATAATTCATTGGTAAAAGAGAACTCGCTACAAAACAACATAGGGATCACACAACCTCAAGACACCCCGCAGGAGATAACCCACCTGCTTAGCCTAAACCGACATCTTTCTATACCCTTCCACAGTCACAACTACTTTTTAATTACCTAATCTTCCTAATTTAGGGCTCACAACAACACATGAAAGTCTACTTCACTCCACAACTGAACAACATGAGAGGTCCTTCAACATACCCACAACTCGAGGTCAAACGCCAAATCAAGACACAAATCAAACACCTAATAGTACTTGCTACTTCTCAATTAAACTCTTTTCGTCACATTCGAATAATCTGAACACATTCGCAGTCACATCATACTCACCACATAGTCATCCATTCACAAATTCCACTAATAGGGACTCGAACAGAAATATAAGTCTCCAAAAGCACGTGCTCTCACCATAGAATTCTCCGTGCTAAGCTACAGTCAACACCCGGCCTCAAGTATCCCAGACTGGCCCATCGTCAGCATGCCAAAATGACATCTCGCACCTCAACCATGGAATCACAAGCCATTGCATCACAGCTGATATCGAGCGCTCATGTGCACATATGAATGCATGGAAGGATTTCAAGAGTTACGCCTCAAGCTGAATCAATGTCGTACGATAAGGAAAGAAAGATGGGAAGTATATCCTAAATGCCCTGTAGCCTCTCGAAGATAGGTATGGACGTCATCATACCGATCCGCAAGACTCTACTAGACACTTGCTCATGACTTGTGGAACCTATGAACCTAGGGCTCTAATACCAACTTGTCACGACCCCAAATCCACTAGTCGTGATGGAACCTAACCCAAACGGCTAGGTAAGCCAACTAATAATTATCCCATTTCAATAATATTAACAAGACAATAAAGTAAAGAAATTATCTAACTTTTATAAACTTCCAAAGGACTGATAGTACAAATCATGAGCTTCTAAAAATAGAGTTTACAAAAGTGAAATGAAATATATACATAGTCTGCTAGAAAAATACATAACAAAGTTTTATAGATCTAAGGCTACCACGAACAAGAGGCAGCCACAATCAGGACTTAGGTACATCTTCAATCTAGCTCCCATCAAACACAGCAACCTCAGCAGCCAACATTTGCACGCAATGTGCAGAAGTGTAATATCAATACAACCGAACCCCATGTACTGAGTAAGTAACAAACCTAACCTTAGGTTGAAAGCAGTGATGAGCTAACACTAGGTCGGGTTAAGTGCCAATATCTCACTAACAGTTAATAACAGTATAATACAAGTATAAAAAAGGTTTCTCAAAAGTAAAAACGCACAGATCGTTCACAGTTCCAGAAAAATGGTCGTGCTTTCCAAATATCTCAGTGAAAACCCAAATCTTTTACCGAAATGCCAAAAATACGAGTAAGTTTGAAAACTGAAAATTTTCAAATATCCTTTCCACAATAAATAAAAAAAATCATTTTCTTTCCAAATAACAAGTATAAAATACCTCTCTATACCCACATCTCAATGTGTACAATAATTCATGAATGACGTGATACCGTATAACTTGAGGAAAATGCATCTATATGCCTGTATGTCATGCGTGCTTGCAAATGCCATGCATCTAGGATATGAATCATGTACTCACACTCTTAGAGTACTCAATCTCACTATTTCACACTTTCCACTTACCATGCTAAACCACTCGGTACCATATATGGCCCATACGGCCTAGGGAAGATCCATCCCGAAATATATACATCACTCACCATCAGTCACTCAGTACCGAGGAAAAGCCAATCCCACCCCATGGAGAAGATCCATCTCCAGGTATATAAATGCTTCGGACAAGATCCATGTCCAGGGAAGATCCATCCCTCAATATAATGAACTGCACTCATTGGGGGTGTACTGACTCCGGAGGGGCTCCTAAAGCCCAAGCGCTATCATAAGCCAGATCCAGGAATACATCAATATAACATATTGTGGTATGCATCCCGATCCTATAACTCTCTCTCATAATCAGTCTCTTAGCCTCATTCATCCATCAATCTCTCCAAGATCACTCACGGGCTCACAATGTCATGAAACTAGCCCGACAACAACGATATGATGTATCAACAATAACACTGAGACTGAGATATGATATGAATACATGAATATGACTGAGTACAAAATATCAATGAAAGCAGTAAGATGACAGCAAGAAACGACCACTATGGGTCCCAACAAAATCAACATAAAGCCTAAACATGATATTTAGCATGATTGACATCTCAATTACTTTATCACATGGTGAAAACACAGATATCAACAAAATAGGGCCACTATAAAGTGCCATAGAAACAATAAAGTCCCAATTCACAAGGTACACGCCCACACGCCCGTCACCTAGCATGTGTGTCACCTCAATACCATTCAATTACGAGTCCAACCATACTAATTTCACTCAATTCCGACTCCAAATCGATGTTCAAAACTCAAAATTTCATATTATGAAACTTTAGGCTAAAACCCCTAATTTCTCTTTAAACTTCAACAACTAATTTCCAAAAATGAAGATAATAGATTCATGAAATGTAATCAAAACTGGGTAGAGAACACTTACCCCAATCCTTGTGTTAAAATTTGCTTCAAAAATTGCCTTAATCTGAGTCCCACACCTCAAAATATGAAGAAAGAAAAAAAAACCCTCGATGTTCCACATTGGCGGTTAAAATGTCACATTTGTGACCTCCGCTTTTGCGGATGATGGACTCGTATTTGCGAGAGAGCTGCTTCTGCGATGGCCCTGACTGTATATGCGGTCGCGCTTCTGCTCAACTACCTCCGCATCTGCGGACCTCCTCCCCTCAGTGAAATCTCGCATCTGCGGCCATCACACCTGCACAATATCGCCGCATGTGTGGAACACCAGAACCAACAGCTCCAACAATGAAAATATGAAGGAAAATGATCCGAAAACAATCTGAAACATGCCCGAGCCCTTCGGCACTATGCCAAACATACCAACAAGTCCCATAACATAACACGGACCTACTCGAGGTGTCAAAACACACATAACAACATCAAAACAATGAATCACACCTCAAATCGGAATCTATGAACTTTGAACTTCAAATTCCTAAAACTAGCGTCGAACCATATTAAATTATCCCAGAATGAACCCAAATTTTGCACACAAGTCCCAAATGACATGAAGAAGCTATTCCAATTCCCGAAACCACAATCTGAATCTGATATCCTCAAAGTCAACTTCCGGTCAAACTTAAGAACTTTCTAAACCTTCAAAATTTTCAATTTTTGCCAATTTGAGCCGCGATTGCGCACCTGCGATTGCTTTGTGCAGGTGTGATGGTCGCAGAAGTGAGGGAATTGGTGCACCTACAAAGAAGTCTAGGCTGGAGAACAATCACAAATGCAGAGTAGGAAGCGCACCTGCATGCGCGCGAAGCGAGATCATTAGTGCAGGAGCAAAGTCTTAGCCTGGGAGCAGAGTCCGCAGGTGCGGAATTTGGGTGTTGAAGTGGGTCCGAAGATGCAGACATTATGACCGCACAAGAGGTGACTGTTGAGTTTGGGCCTGTTCACAGAAGCGAAGGCTGGGTCACACATGCGAGTCCGCAGAAGAGGGAATTTGTTCGCAAATGCAAAAATTGCTGGGCAGAAGCTATAAAATCGAGGGTTGTCCATTTTTGTCATATTTGGAGCTATGGAGCTCGGATTGAGAGGATTTTTGAGGCGATTTTCACCACATGGATTGGGGTAAGTGTTCTCTTCTCGATTTTGGTTATAATTCATGAATCTATGTTTGATTTTTGCATTTGAATTATGAATTTTAAAGAGAAATTGAGGGTTTTGTCTAAAATTTCATAAAGCAAACATTTGAGTTTTAATCATCGATTCAGAGTCTGATGTGAGTCAAACTAGTATGGTTTGACTTGTATTGAATGGGTAGTCAGATTTTGTGAGTTTTGTCGGGTTCTGAGATGCGAGCCTAGGTTTGACATTTTGGTTGACTTTGGGCTTTTGATTAAAGATTCGATCATTATTAATTGGGTTTGTTTCCTTTGGCATTATTTGATGTTCTTGAGTTGCTTTTGGCTAGTTTCGAGTTGTTCGGAGATCTGTATGCACATGATTGTATTTCTAGACTATTTTTTGGCTTGCTAAATATTGTATTTGACTTGTTTGAGGTAAGAATCCTATCTAAACTTGGTTGAGGCACTAGTTTTCTGAATTATTTATGATAGTTACGTGCTATGGGTGCGCATATGTGTGGGGTTTGAACTCATGTGCGAGCACCGGGGTATTTATCCATGCTCGGGGTAGTGCTTAAGATGTGATATGCTTAGAGTTGACTATTAAGCTCTAAGATACAATGTTTTTCATATTTGTATCATTGTTGGGAACTAATTGAGCCATGTTTTAGGTTACGAAGAGGCTAATTCCCTGAATAAAATTTGGAAATTGTTATTTCTGTGATAAAATTTGCCAATATGAGCTATGATAGCACACATTGCACGTGCCTACACTTTAGCATGTAATTATACCAGTCTAGGAGCATGAAATATGATATTTATCCACTATATACATGTGTTCTTGTATACTTGCTTCTGTGCAATATGATTTGGACTGGATGCTTGTGACCATGCCAGGCTAATAAAAGCACTAGCAACTCAGCACTGCATCAGTTTATCCACGTCAGGCCTTAGCCAATAAACTCAATAAAACTGGTCAACCTTCGAGTGAAAACCTTTAAATCGTGAGTTTATTTTTAGAAAGCTTTAAATATATAATCATTTTCGAATAGAGAAATTTCTTCTTTGAAAAATGCTTTCTCTGAATGTATATTTATATATTTTTATAAAGAGAAATCTTAACAACATAGTCTCTTCAAAATACGTGGTGTTCAAATATACTTTCCCAAATACTGCTCTTTCAAATATCATCAAAATACGTGATGTTCAAAATATATTTTTCCAAGTACCAAATACTGCTATTTCAAATATCATTATTCTGCAAGACAAATGCTTTTCAAATATACTTTCGAAATAGAAGTCCTTTAGACATAACTTTTCCTAGAGATAATTGCTTATCAGCTATACTTTTCAATATATATATTTATATCTTTCGATCCAAATCTCCTCAATCATAAAACTACCGGAGCTCAGTCCGCAACTCAGAATTTGTCATGCAATGGAGTACAGGGGGAAAGCTCCTGGATCTCTGTCTGTAGTCCCAATTTAAATATGTGTGCAGTACAGGGGGAAAGCTCCCGGATCTCTGTCCGTAGTCCCAATTTAAATATGCAGTGCAGTACAGGGGGAAAGCTCCTGGATCTCTGTCCGTAGTCCCAATTTAAATATGCAATGCAGCCACTGAGGAAAACAACCAGAATGCGATAGAAACAACATATATTGCCACAACCGGCGAGAAAGCAAACAAGGACGAATACAAAGTGCGATAAGCAAATCAATACAAAGACATAAGAAGTAGCCACTGAGAGGAATGCCAAACACAAAGAGAGAACAACATAACGGGGGGAAGACAAGACAAATATAGCAACAATTCTATACATTCAAGTTCGCAACCAAGAAACCAAATCATCCCGGCAAGGGAATCAACTATAACCAATCTCACTCGGACAATTAGCTTCACCGAATAAACTCAGTTTGAACAAATGCTCAGTAAATAGGCAGCATCAAAGAATACCATCAACATGGGCGGTCATCAATTAAACCTAAGTAGTACTTAAGAGGAAAAATCATTTAAGTTACAATGTATGACTCACGGGCATGCTTGACCAACGTATAGATATTCCAATTACTTGTTAGACATTTATAGGGCGAGATTATACTAGTTTTAGCCACATAGGCAGCGTATGAAGAAAGATATAGTATAACGGTAGGAAAACAAAGTCTTCATTTAAGTCAATTAAGATCATATAAGAAACAAGGAATGATAGGCAAGTACTTCCAATTTGAGCAGGAAGAGAAAAATGACGAACTATAAGTCAGGAATTCGGATATAACGATTGAAATTTATATACGGGAAACATAAGGACCAAAAATCCCTAAAGGGAAATCTATTTGCAAATAATTTCGAGTACGCACTCGTCACCTCGCATACACGGAATACAATCAACATAGAAGACTTAATCCTAAGGGGTAGTTCCCCCACACAAGGTTAGACAAGATACTTACCTCAAAGATGATAACCCGATACTCAAAAATAGACTTCTCGGGTGGGAAGGCTTCCGGACGGCTCAAAATCAACTAAAACAACTTCAAAATACATATAAAACGTATAAGGAACGATTCCGAATAATAAAATTTCAATATTTACAAATTTATAAAAATCGACCCAAAAGTCGACCCCCGGGACCGCACCACAGAACCCGACAAATTTTACAAATTCCGATACGAGTTCACCCATACTAAATTTATCCAATTCCGATAACATTTGGTCATTCAAATCAAGAATTTTCTTTTTTGAAGTTTTCTTTCAAAACCCACAATCCCCTCAACCCAAAACACAATTTAAATGACAAGAACAAGAACTAATTCATGAAATATATTTAATTCTAGTGGAAGAACACTTACCCATTCGATTTGTGTGAAAATTCCTCAAGGAATCGACCAAAACCGTGTTCTAGAAGTCAAAATATGTTTAAAATGGTCAAACACCCGATTTTGGGAACTTATAATCTGCCCAGGCTTTTAAAGTATCGCGATCGCGTAGAAGGAAAATGAAGCTGGCTTAAAATGGTCTACGCGATCGCAGAACAACTTATACGATCGCGTATAAGGAGTAAGTTAGCTTCTGCGATCGCCGACCAATTATTGCGATCGCATAGAAGAAGAAATGGCCACTGCCAAGATAACACTGTGCGATCGCGAACGTGTGTATGCGATCATGTAGAGTGAAGTCTACAAGTTGTGCGATCGCGAAGTGAACAGTGCGATCGCAAAGTGAACAGTGCGATCGCGAAGTGAACAGTGCGATCGCAATTAAGGAAACTGGGCTGGTCCATTTTACACTATGTGATCACGGATTTTTCTATGCGATCGCATAGAAGAGTGCATCAGATAGCAGAAACAGCTGAGGAAAATGAGAGAAAATGGACCTGAACCCTATTTGAAACACACCCGAGCCCTCGGGGCTCAAAACCAAATATACACACAACCTCAAAAACATCCTACGGACTTATTCGAGTAATCAAATCACCAAAATAACATCATAACCATCGAATTAAACCTCAAGATCAATGAAATTTCTCAAAACTTCTTTAAACATCAATTTTTTGCATTTAAGGTCCGAATCACGTCAAACTAAGTCTTTTATTACCATATTTCACATATAGCACATATAAGACATATTGAACCTGTACCGGGTTCCGGAACCATGATATGGGCCCAATATCACAGGTTTCACCTCAAATTTCATATTCAAAAACCTTTATATTTTTCAGAAAATAATTTTCTTTAAAAATTCATTTCTCGGGCTTGGGACCTCGGAATTCGATTCCGGGCATACGCCCAAGTCCCATATTTTTCTACGAACCCTCCGGGACTGTCAAATCACGGGTACATGTCGGTTTACCAACAATGTTGACTTAAGTCAACTTTATTCAAATTTCCAATATAAAATTATGATTTTTATCAACTTTACATAAAGGCTTCCCGGGTACACGCCTAGGTTGCGCATGCAAATCGAGGTGAGATATAAGGAGGTTTTCACGACCTCGGAACACAGAATTAGCTAGAAATATACGGGATGACCTTTTGGGTCATCACAATCTCCCCCTCTTAAACAAACGTTCGTCCTCGAACGTGCTAAGATTCACTTTGAACTCATCCAATCACTGATTGAGAACTTCCAACACACACCCGCGGGTGATCCCACGTCACGCCAACCTACATAAGCCTGATGAAACCATCACAACTGCAATACAACATTCTCATCACCATCGATAAGCCTCATACCTCAATTCCTCACCTTCTACTCATTTCCAAAAGACCCGATTCTAAATCCATATCCGGCATTAGCCTCAACCAGTTGCATCAACTCAGGTTTACGCCCATAAGGCATGGCCACACATAATTGCACATCACACATAGGCTCAATAGTACTTTTGATCATAATAACTGCCCGAAATCAACTCAACATTGTCAATTAGTCCCACATATGGAAGAAATTTGTTTCCAAATCCCATAATACCGATAATGATGCAATAAACACGAAGACCTCATCATTAGACACCCGAATACCGAGTCACAACTACTACCACCGGGCACACATCCCGCAAACTAAGCTAAGAAAGCACATAACGAAATGACTGAGTATGAAAATAGAAGCATATAGAGGTACTATCAAACAAGCCATAGGCATAACTCCCTATCAATACTGACTTAAAAGAGCAATATAACAAGGGAGAAGCAAGGCATATGAACAAATCACAAGGATCTCATTCTGATATAACTTCCACCGCGGTACTCAGCCTGGTCCAAACATATCAAATCACAAAGAATCACGAGGGTCTTGCCCTCAAATCTATGTCACATGCCGAAAATATATCATACCAATAGAATTTCTCCCTTAACTCATCTCAGCTGATAAAAATCATAACGCTAGTTGTCACATCTCGATGGAGTATCAAATCACAACTCATAAGCAAAATATTTAGGAAAATCACATAAAGCTTACCACGAATAACAACAAGGACTCACTTCCAATTTCACCACTATCAAGAATGAAATAGAAAATGATAGACACGGGCTACTACTCATAGAATCTCCCAACAGGAGCAAACACCAAATAGAGTGCAAAACACAGAATTCACTCATAAATGAAACAACAAATAAGGGAAACTCGTCCCGACCGACAGAGGTATAGTGAAATACAATGGTATCCCACTTTATCACATCAAGACATACCTCGGTGATAATATTTGGCACAATGGCCTCTAGCCTACTATATGCAACACAACAATGGGTTGGGTCTCCCCCTCTTAGGCGCCCTCCACTCACCTGAATACCCTGCTACCACACCCTACCTGAATCCTGGACAATCTCTCATCCTGTGGCTAACATCTCCACACTGAAAACAATCTCTTCGCCGATGTGGTTGTGGAAGACATACAATACGGATCCTCCGAGACCCATGAGTACCTGAAAAGCTCCCATGCGAAGCTGGTAATACAACTGAACTGGTTGACCCTAAATTTTTTACCATGCCTGAGTCCCTCAATGAATCTACAGACTTTCCTCCTAACTAAAGCAATCAAGTGAGGTGTATATCTGGCCAACTCACTGAATCTAACGGCATACTCCAATAGTGACATGGCACCCTGACGCAACTGCTCAACTCCGTGCGCCGAACATTCCAAGGAACTGAGGTGCAACCTCCCTCAAAACATCTCCGAAGACTGAATCCATGCTAGTGAAGCTAACTCGGCCAGGTTATCCCAACTCATATGCCGCCACCACTGATCAATCCACTACTCTAAATCTCAGACGTGACAAAAGCAATCCCGCTCGTCTCCACAACACCCGAAATACGAAGAATATAGTGACACTCCCCCCAGGAAACCTGGGGCACCATCTGCCGCCAATCCACTAAAAGATAGAAGGGTGGTACTTCCTGTACCCCTCAAGCCCAAGGTATTCTCCCTCCGATGCTACTGCCCTAACCACGGCTTAACTGAAACCACGTGTCATTCTGCCATGACAACTGGAACCTGACCAATATGATCTCACTGCTCTGGAGTGTAGGCGGTGGGAGTCTGAACTCCTCCCCTGATCCGTGTAATGGCCGGTGAACTAGAAAAAATCTCGCCTGAGTCAATGTACTACTTATACTCAAAAAAGTGTTCAGGTCCCCTGAAGTCCAGGATAGCAAAAGGCACCCCCAGTACCTATCCCCTAACTAGAACTACGGGCGACTCCTCAACGGCTGCTCTGGTTGGTATCTTACCTGCGGTACGTGCTCCTCGTTGGCCTCTGTCTCTGACCCTTGCGACCTTTGCTTCGGGTAACATCATCAGGAACTGTAGTTCGTGTCCTCACCATCGGTGAGAGAATGGAACAATAATTTCAACCTTCAAGATTAATGAACTCGCACGATAGTAATGAAGGAAGTGAAATTGTCTTAATAGCTCCGTAGCCTCTCGAAGATAAGTACAGACATCTCTGTACCGATCTGCAAGACTCTATGAAACTCGCTTATGACTCGTAGCACCTATCAACCTAGAGCTCTAATACCAACTTGTCACGACCCAAATTTCCCTCCGTTGGGTATCGTGATGCACCTAGTCTTGGGGACTAGGTAAGCATAACATTTCTACTAAACAACAACAATAATAAGAATTATAACAATCTCGATATAGACATCTTGACAGAGTTTAAAATTTCTCAAAACCCGATAAATACATGTCATAAGCTCTACGAAATCTTTCTATCAAATCTAAATACAACTGTTTAGGAATAACTAAGTACAGTTGAATAGAAATAAAACAGGAAGGTGATTCCAAAGTCTGTGAACGCGGCAGAAGGTTCCCTTAAGTCTCCTCAGCAATAATCTGCGCAGTTACTAACAACAATAACCTGGATCTGCACACAAAAATGTGCATAAGTGTTGTATGAGCACACCACAGCGGTGCTCAGTAAGTATCAAGACTAACCTCAGTGAAGTAGTGACGAGGACTAGTCAAGACACCGCCGGTCTAATAAGTAAAAAGGCATAAGTGTATAAAAGACCGAAACATAATATCTATCTAAATATTTTTTTCAATATAAATAATGATACGATCGAATAATACGGAAGGAAATTCAATAATTACGATCAACGGACAACATAATAGAAATACGCAAAGAGAATGGAAAGAATGCAATCCAAATGGCGAGAATCGCAACCCAATAAAAGCACTAGCAACTCAGCACTACATCAGTTTATCCACGTCAGGCCTTAGCCAATAAACTTAATAAAACTGGTCAACCT
This sequence comes from Nicotiana knightiana, assembly GCA_005239525.1. NCBI lineage: Eukaryota > Viridiplantae > Streptophyta > Magnoliopsida > Solanales > Solanaceae > Nicotiana > Nicotiana knightiana. The sequence goes on from ML381929.1 coordinate 68,023, forward strand.
TCGAGTGAAAACCTTTAAATCGTGAGTTTATTTTTTTGAAAGCTTTAAAGATATAATCATTTCGGAATAGAGAAATTTCTTCTTTGAAACATGCTTTCTATGAATGTATATTTATATATTTTTATAAAGAGAAATCTTAACAATGTAGTCTCTTCAAAATATGTGGTGTTCAAATGTACTTTCCCAAATACTACTCTTTCAAAAATCATCAAAATACGTGATGTTCAAAATATATTTTCCCAAGTACTGTTCTTTCAAATATCATCAAAATACGTGATGTTCATAATATACTTTCCCAAATACTGCTCTTTCAAATATCATCAAAATATATGATGTTCAAAATATAGTTTCCCAAATACTACTATTTCAAATATCATTATTCTGCAAGACAAATGCTTTTCAAATATACTTTCGAAATAGAAGT
>ML381930.1:0-62246 GCA_005239525.1 Nicotiana knightiana
TCTCCGGCCGTCTCCTTACCGGAATCTATGGTGGTCTCACCACCTACCAGCCTTATGGCTCCCCCCCCTTGAACGTATGTTATTGTTTTGAGGCATTCAAGTGAACCAGAGGCAGTTCACTCACCTCTATGATCTCATGCTTTTTTTTCGGCCACCTATGGTCGTTCGAGTAAGATCTACCACTTTCCGGCTAAAACCGGTAATATCTTTGAGTCTTCTTCTTCCTTTCTGGGTTCTTTTGGAAACCCTAACTTTGAACCCTCCGATTTATTTAGATCTGTAACAGATCTGTGTATATTATGAGGTTTTTACATGTTTTCTCCAAAGATCTTCTCGTTTCCTGAAACGATTCTTCACTTTTCAAAACTAGGGTTTCAAGATCCTTTTTAAAAACAGTTCTTTTCCTAATTTCCTAGCACTATCTTGTAATTTTTACCATGTTTAAACATCATCTGAGATTTTTCCTTTGTTTGATTCCTCTGTTCTTAAAAGCCCTAAATTTCTGGGTTCAATCTGTGAGTCCGAGTTTATTTTGCAGTATTGTTTACCTGTTCTAGCATGCTACTGTACTTTCGTGTATATTCTATGTGTTCTTGTGATTTCTTGCTCTATAATCACTGTTAGGGTTTCTGATTCTTTGTCGCTTATGACTAAACCATGCTTGTCTAACTGGTTCCTTTAATTACCTGCTATTTTCTAGGATGAATTCTTAACTTCATGATTAGGGTTTTTGATTTTTTGCTTAGTATATGATACTCCATTCAAATCGATACTGTTTTAGCATTTTGAATCTCTGAATAAGTATGTTTAGTGCTTTATTAATTTTTCACATCATACTCTTTACTGATTTTCGAGTATTTCCCTAAAATTGTGATATTTTACTTTAAATAATACTAATTTCCTGACTTTGAGTATTTCCTTATTTGTGTGATATTTTCTTTAATTGATACTAATCCCCTGTGATTGGAACCTCATTCAAGGGATCTATTACTGATTTCCAGAATTAAACTATATTCTGCCTTATTTCTGAGAATAAACCTGTTGTCAAATTAATTTTTATGCACTTCCCTTAATTAGGATATTCTATATTTAGGCTTAGTCACATGCTCTATACCTTTAATACTACTTATATGTTAAAATCAGCTTCTCAATTGATTTCTTTCCTTGTTTATCACTGTTTGTTACCATTGAACATTGACTCCTTAATTAAAGGGAGTACTTATATTAATTGGATTCTAATTAGAGTTTATTTCTATAATTATGATGAACTATTATTGGTTACCTTATTTCAAACTATATATACTCTCTGCTCTTCATTAACAAAGACAGGAACACACACACACACACACAAGCATACTCATTGCTCTCTCTTACTTTCCTACACATTCTCTCTTGCTTCTCTTATTGACTACTGGTTACTCAGTCGGATGAAAGCCAAGACTGAGTAACTTATTACTGCTCTACTTCTCTACTTGCTCTACTGCTCTCTTGCTCTGCTGCTCTCTTACTCTGCACACTACTGTCCTATTACTCTACTTCTCTGCACACTACTGTTCTACTCTCTCAATCTCGACTGGTATGTCTTCTATTTGATTTACAGCATCCAAAACAACATGTTTATGTTCGTATTACACTTTCTCTTATTCCTTTTGTGGTTTTACTTGTGGTTCTACTGTTTACCTTGTAACTAGCATATCTATTCTGTCTATGTGATTTCCCTTCCCTTTATTTCAGCATGTCTACTGCTCCTCCTATTTGCTTATTACAATTCTTCCCTATCCCCTGACCCCAGTACATAATAAGCATGTAGTTCTGAACATAGTGTGTACTCTAACACCCCTCAACCTGATGCTATTTGGATCCTTATATGAATCCTTGTAAAGGACTATGCTATGACAATTTAAGTCTTGCAATACTTTTCTGAGGCCTACTTGTGTGCAGGCATGTTCCTATGTGCTTCATACTTTTCCTCAATCCCTCATCTCCCTGCTTGTGGTTGCTGAACTTGTCTTAATTCATGTTTATTGTTCTGTGTGTGCTGTTTGAGTATGTTGGTTGTGCTACTGCCTTACCCTTTTCAAGCTAATTTTCATTAATCCTCTCTCTTTCTCAAAACTGTTTTAAAACTGTTCTTACTCACTATGAGCACTCTCACTTTACTCTTAGATCATTAAGTTTTGACCCCTTTGTGTGAGCATTACCTTGGGACCCTTGAGCTCCCTCTAAACTTTGACACACAAAGGCTGGCCATTCCACACTGCACTTACTCAGTATGGTTATGGAAATCTGGGTGTGAGCACTGCCCGGGATCCTTTGAGATCCTTAGGGAACTCTGACACACCTCGATTATATGAAAGGCTGTGAACATCAGTGGCATTGAGGCATTCTGGAGATTCTGGGCGTATCAGTAGGCTCCCTATAGTATAACTTCTTCTTTTCATTATTCAGTTATGTAATTCATGCAAATGGCCTGTAATAATTGTTGTAAACAACTCTTTGGGGATGGATAGTGAAAAAGGAGGGGTAAATATGCATGCTATAGCTATTTGAGGGTAGAAGCTATGCTATTAGGTTTTATTCCCTACTTGCGCAATAGAAACCATGCTTAGGACTCATATGTGCAAAATCATGCATTAGAGACCATGTTCCCTAGGTCTTACACTTATTGTTTTTCAGCATCTATTGGCATCTCATTTCGAAAGTCCTGTGCTAAAATGTGCTAATAACCAATACTTCACAATCATGCTCTACGCTGCCATGTACACTTAGAGATCCTATTTAGGATAAACAACACTAATAAACCTGTCATGTTTACATCTCTTGACCCATGTTTAAACAATGCAATATTTGTGCATTTAGAGATCATGTTTAGGCTTCTGATTCTGCATCATTCTACATCTCTGTGCACTAGATACCATATCCTTAGGATTGCATCTTACTCGCTTAAATACACCTACTGATGCATGAAAAGGAATAAAACAACTTCACTCAGTTTCCTTAAAACAACTGGCAACAATTATGTGTTCTGAACAACCTAGAACAACATGTGTAGGTAATAATTTGTAACAGTCCCTTTAACAATTCAGATAATTAGTATACATTGTCCCCCGCCTAGGCAAGCCTTAGGTGATTAAATTGCTAAAATTGGAAATATGCCTCTTTGTTATTATCATTTAGACACCATATTTTAGGATCTGAATTAAAGACTTTAATTGTGTTTGAGTCATGCTGCTTATTTTCCTTATCTGTGGAGGTACTTGAGCCTTTTCCTGTTTGTATGTTTATCCCCCTTAATTGCAGTCCTATATGTTTCTTGTTTGTCGCTTAGTGTTTTGCCTTTAAACCTAAGGGTCTGCCTAGCATCTCCATTTAGGATAGGAGTCCTAATTTCCTCAGGGACTGATAGGAAGGGACGGGTAACAACATGCAATAGAGTCGAGACCAACACTCGACTTAGTTATTTCACGAGGTGGGAAAGGGTAGAATATGGATATGATGACCGGTACGCTAATACCACGTGTAGCCCCTCTTTGAGGAGTGATTATCGGGTATTGTACTGATGTGATCCATATAATTATAAACCTAGGATACCCTTTATATTCTTAGATCGTAAACCTTTCAAAATCTAACCTTCTTTACTATTTTCAAACATCTGCATGCTTAAGACTCAAATCCCCTCTTATTTGAGCCTTTATTTATTTGTTTGCTAAGCCGTACAAATTCACAAAAGTTGTTTAGCTGGGAACCANAAGGAAAGAGGGGGCACGACAATGGTCCAAGTACCACGAGCTGCAATCATCCCTGTCTTCTTCTTTGAGTGCCATCAACAACGTTGAATCAACCTCTCTTTCTTGTCGTCAACAAGGTTAGATTTTTCTTCAACATTGCTACGACATTCCCAAGAGTAATGGCCAAATTTATGACAATTATAACACTCAGTTTTTGATTTGTCATACCTTTGTCCATTATTTTCTTGGTAGTAGCCACGTCCTCTTCCTTCTCTGTGGCCACGACCACGACTTTTGAATGTCTGGTGGAATTTGACTTCATTATTGAAGTTGTTACCGTTACTTCTTCCTCTTCCATGACCACCACGGCCTCGGCCTCGGCCGTTCCCTCGATAGCTTTTTTCACCTCCATAATCCTTAAAGGATGCCTGAGTTTTAAGAAGTTGCTCTAATGGAACTTCTTGTCTCCTCTTAATCTTTTCTTCATGGGCCTGTAAAGAACCCTCCAATTACTCCACCGTCATAGAGTCTAAATATTTAGACTCCTCAATAGCACACACCACAAAATCAAATTTAGGTGTTAAAGTGCGAAGGATATTTTCTACCACACTGACATCTTCTATGTCCTCCCCGTATCTTCTTAATTGATTCACAATAGCCTTCACTTTTGAACAATAATCCGAAATGCATTCAGATTCTTTCATTTTTTAAACTTCAAAATCAGCCCTTAGAATTTGAAGTTTTACCTTCCTCACCTTGTCAACTCCTTGGAGAGAATTTTGTAAAATCTCCCAAGCTTCCTTTGAGGTGGTAGCATCTGCCACTTTCTCAAACATGGCATCATCCAGACATTGGTGGATGGGCGTGATGGCTTGTTGATCCTTCTTCCTTGTCTTTGACAAAACAACTTTTTCATTTTGAGGCAGAGCTTCCTCATTATCGGGTTTTGCATACCCTCTGTCTATGATTTCCCACACATCCTGGGAGCCAAGAATGGATTTCATACGTAGACACCATTTTTCATAATTATCTTTTGTGAGACGAGGGTACTGAAAAGACAGCGGGCCATTATTCGCCATGGCTTTGATACCACGTTGTTGGGGAAAAATAATATTCCCGCCAAGGAATAATATCCCCGACAAATAATAATAACACAAGAGAGTAACAACGACACCAAATCTTTTAATGGAGTAAAATACAATAGCCGAGCGGAGCAATATTTTCACTATAATATTAAAACTTAGTAGTGTCAAGAGACTACTACAATTTCGAAATAAATAACACTCTTTATTTTAAACATCTCATTACGATATTACTCACACTCAATATTTATCTCACAGACTACAATCTGTGGATTACTCTCTCTATACTCTATTGCGCTCTCTTTGATTTTGGTGTACTTGATCTGAGAAGCAAATGTTTCTATTTATAGGAAGAGAACCTCCCTCTCTAACCAATCAGATGCGTTGGTTTTGCAATTTGCATGTTGCAAATTGCCAACTTTGTTTTGTTTCTGGTCTCAACTTGTTGCCAGCTTTCTCTTTTTCTTTATTTTTTGTTAAACGGGTCCCACAATATGTAGGTTATTTTGTAGGGTTTTGGGTGCTCTCATTAGGGTTTGGATTAAGCTCTCCACATCCAAAGGCTGACATGGCTGCTCAAACCTCCATGAAGTCTCTCAAAGAGATGAAAAAGGAGATAGCAGGGGGGGGGGGTGTGGGAGGGTTTAATAATAAAAAAATAATTCTTATTGAAAATATTTTTGTGACCTAGAAAGGCACTACATAAAAAATAATAATAAAAGACTATATCCGAGTAGTTATAGCCACAGAAATATATAGTTAAGATCCGAGTTTGATTTTGAGAACCAGCCATATTTTTGCTCTTCCTGCTCTCTGCTAAAAATGTGAAGACATCTGTGCCTACTCTTGTTTATAGAAAAAAAAATTTGAGTTGAATAAGGTAAAAGCATTTAAACCTGAAACAGAATTTAAATTTTGGTTTTAAAACCTCATCAGAGGATTTGCTGAGGTCATTAGATTCTCTGAAAATCTGGAGCTTTTAAAACTATTTCTTGGATAGCAAAAGTAAGGCATGGCATCTCTGGGCAAGAGGGATTTGATGACGAGATTGTTTTTTCTGATTTTAGATGCATGATACAGAAGAAGAGTGGTGGTGGTCGAAAGAAGAGAAGAGAGAAAGCGGAAAAGGGGCAGCGAGATTCCCGCAAGAGAGACGACTACGATCGCTGGAGGAGAGAAGAAAGAGGAGAAGAGATGAGTTGGAACGGGAGGGGGGTTATTATTTTATTTGTTTTAATTTTTTATTTTTCTTGGGAGCGAGGGGGGTTGGGTTCGGGTTTGGGTTTTTTTATATCAAATATACCACTAGATATATTTGGAATTGGATAAAAAATAATTCTTATTAAAAATAATTTTGTGACATAAAAAGGAACTAAAAAAAAGAATTAAGAAAAGGACTATATCTGAATAGTCATAGCAACGAGAAAATATTGTTAAGACACAAGTTTGATTTTTAGTATCAGTCATGTTTTTGCTCATACTTTTGCTCTTCCTGCTCTCTGCAAAAAAGGTGAAGGCATCAGTGCCTACTCTTGTTTATAGCAAAAAAAAAATTTGTTGCATAAGGTAAAAGCATTTAACCTGAAACGGAATCTGAATTTTGGCTTTAAAAACTCACTAGAGGATTTGCTGAGGCCATTGGACTCTGAAAATCTGGAGCTTTTAAGACTATTTCTTGGATAGCAAAAGCAAGACATGACATCTCTGGGCAAGAGAAAGTTGATGACGAGATTGCTTCTTTTTTTTTCTTCTGATTTTAAAGGCATGATTAAGAAGGAGAGTAGTGCTGGTAAAAAGAAAAGTAGAGAGAAAGTGGGAAGGGAGCGGCGAGATTCTCGCAAGAGAGAGGATTATGATTGGTGGAGGAGAGAAGAAGAGATGAGTTGGAATGGGGGGGTTATTATTTTTAGGGGGAGGGGGTTGGGTTCGGGGTTTGAATTTTTTTAAAAGCAAATATACCACTAGATATATTTAGAATTGGATAAACATTAATTCTTATTAAAAAGAATTTTGTGACCTAGAAAGACACTACATAAAAAAAGAATTAAAAAAAGACTATATCCATGTAGTTATAGCCACGGAAAGATATTGTTAAAATCCGAGTTTGATTTTGAGTATCAGCCATATTTTTGCTTATACTTTTGCTCTTCCTACTCTCTGCAAAAATGATAAAGGCATATGTGCCTACTCTTGTTTATAACAAAAAAAAGATTTGAGTTAAATAAGGTAAAAATATTTAACCTGAAACGAAATGTGAATTTTGGCTTTAAAACCTCACTAGAGAATTTGCTGAGGTCATTGGATTCTCTGAAAATCTGGAGCTTTTAAGACTATTTCTTGGATAGAAGAATCAAGGCATGACATTGTATTGGTAAAAAAGAGCTTCACACGTTATAAATCTTGATGACTCAGCAGTCTACGTGGAGCAATGAAGACACGACAGCTGGACGGGACTCTATGTAGAGGTATGAGGCAAAGAGGCACGACAAATCACACCCACGGGTTAATTAGATATGGAAGTCTCAACCTGATTGAGAAGATGAAGAGAAACGGTCAAAATGTATCTGGGCAGAATAAAGGGCAGATTCAGAGATCTTCAAATTAGTGATCCACACGTTACACAACATTCACACAACAGTTATGGTTGATCATTGTAACGTTACATTAATGTGATAATTAGTCATTAATGCTCAATCAGTGAAAAGGGTAGACGTTATATTAGGAGATTCCCTATATAAGGGAGTAAAATATAACCTATAAGGGGGGGGGGGGGGGAATTCGAACTAGTATTGCAATACACTTACTTTTTGTGCATCTTACTACTTTCTATTTACGAGTTTACTTACAATTATTAGCTTATTCTTTGGTTATCAGAAACCCGTGTTCTTCTTAAAATAGCTTTGGGAAAAGAATCCAATTCTTTGGTTAAACAAATTGGTTCCGTTGCCGGGAATCAGATAATCTTTGTTTGCTTTTCAAGCGATATCCTCTGAACTATGTCGAACTACAACGACACAACCAGCAAAGGAATGGAACCCTAGTTCAATCACCTTCAGGAACCCCACGTGGTTCAAGGGAACAATCCCCAGAAAGATCTAATAACAACAACGATAATAATGATCAAACGGTAGAACAAGAACGGGTAAAGCAAATGATTGCAGAGTATGTGAGCCAGGCTTTGCAATAATTTGCGAGGGGATTATTAGCAGCGTCACCTGCACCACTGATACCACCCCCCAATAATACCATCACCATGGAAATCCTCAATCTGGGTTGGCAAACTCAGGAAGGGGAGATACTCCTAATGAATCTCTCGAAGTGAGACCAGGTATGTTTAATAACTCAGAATTACAGACTTTATTACTAACTTTGTAGAAACAGGTGAAGGAACAAAACGATCGAATCGAACAAATTCCTGGAGTACCACCTGTTATCAAAGGCATTGACGTTGATAGATATTCTCAACAACCTTGGAAACCAAGCGAAGCACCCGTACCTATTCCAAAGAAGTTTAAAATGCCTGACGTACCTAAGTATGACGGGACAACCGACCCACGCGACCATGTGACTGCTTTTACCACCGGAGTGAAGGGCAACGACTTAACAAAATAAGAAATTGAGTCGGTCCTAGTTAAAAAGTTTGGAGAAACACTTACCAAAGGGGCGCTAACCTGGTATTCTATTCTCCCTGAAAACTCTATTGATTCTTTTGTTGAGCTTGCAGATTCTTTCATAAAGTCACACTCTAGTGCGCAAAAATTCGAGAAAAGGATGGAGGACATCTTTAAAATAAAACAAGGAGACACGGAACTACTTCGTGAATTTGTAGACAGGTTTCAACGAGAAAGAATGCACCTACCAAGGGTGTCTGATAATTGGGAAGCCATGGCATTCGCAAGTAATCTAAATGATATAAGCTCAGAAGCCACGAGGAGACTCAAGGAAAGCTTGAGAGAATTCCTAGCTACAACGTGGAACGATATTTATAACAGGTACAGTACTAAACCTCGAATAGAAGAAGATACCATTGCTCGTTCGAAAGATGAAGATTATACCAGATCTAGACGTTCAGAATCAGACAGGAGATCAGGTAAAAACAGGTACAATCCTTACTTGGGACCATCGGGACGTGAAACTCATCCCAGGTTCGAAAACACCAGGTCAGATTATGAACGACCTAGAGGTAATGCACGAATTGGGGATCACACCTTCAATATAAGTACCTCCGAACTAATTTCAGTATTAAGAAATATGGGTGATAAGGTTCGATGGCCCAAAGAGATAAGGTCGAACCCGAATAAGAGGAACCCAGATCTATGGTGTGAATTCCATAATGATCATGGACATAGAACTGCAGATTGCAGGTTTTTGCAAGGTGGGGTAGAACAATTATTGAAACAGGGCTATTTGACAGAATTGTTTAGTGAAAAAGGTAAACAGGCATACATGAAAAACAGGCAGGAGTCCCCAAAACCTCCATCTCCAAAACGAACCATCAACGTGATACACAGAGGTGAAGAAGTAAACGGAGTGGTCTACAAAACGACCACGAAGTTCACAATTACACATGGAAAGCGGGTTTGTGAAAATCTGGAAGCAGATGATATAACCTTCGATGATGCAGATATCGGCGGATTAATGCTTCCTCACAGCGATGCTCTAGTAATATCCTTACTTATTCATGACACTAATGTAAAAAGAGTGTTGATTGATCCAGGTAGTTCAGTCAATATCATTTTGCTAAGAGTCGTGGAAGAAATGCTATTGGGGAATCAAGTAATCCCAAAGGCACGAGCCATATCAGGGTTTGATAACTCTACGGTTATAACAAAAGGGGAAATTGAACTTAGCACTTATGCTGAGGGAGTAATAAAAAATACCAGGTTCCAATTCATCGATACTGACATGGCTTATAACGTAATCATAGGAAGGCCATGGATCCAGGACATGTAAGCAATACCCTCTACCTTGCATCGGGTAACTAAATTCCCCTCTGAATGGGGGATTCAACAAATTAGAGGCGATCAGCAAACCGCGAGAAATATAAATTCCGTGGTACACTACAACAAAAAAGTAGAGGTGGAAGAATCAAAGGATAAGGAAATCTCCCAAGCAGGTGACACCGCCCAAACAGGCATGGAAGAAATTACTACCCAAATAGGTACAGAAGGTATTACTGCTGAAACAGGTACAAAAGAAAATACTCAATAGAAAGTGATCAAGTCACCACGGAAGATGCATTGGACCACACGGATGTAGATTCCAGACCAGACGTCATTCATGAACTGGAGGAAGAAGAGCACATCAAAACAACTACGGAAGAGCTCGAAGCTGTTCCATTGTTTGAACAAAAACCTGGACAGAAAGTGTATATAGGCACGAGGCTGAGCCCCGTCGAAAAGGTAAGTTAATTGATTATTTAAAGGCTAACGCAAATTGCTTTGCGTGGTCCCACTCAGATATGACAGGTATCCCACCATAAGTGATAACTCATAAAGTAAATGAAGATCCATCCTTCGTACCTGTTAAGCAGAATAAAAGAAAGCAAGGACCATTCAAGAACCAAGTGATTGACGAAGAGGTACAGAAACTCTTGAAGGTTGGTTCGATACGAGAGGTAACGTACCCTAACTGGCTAGCTAACACTGTGGTAGTACCTAAAAAGAATGGCAAATGGAGAGTATGCATAGATTATACTGACTTAAATAAAGCATGCCTCAAAGATTCATTCCCATTACCACATATAGATCAAATGATTGATGCCACCGCAGGTCATGAATTGTTAAGCTTTTTAGATGTGTATTCTGGTTATAATCAGATTAAAATGGATCATTCAGACGAGGAAAAAACCTCCTTTTTTACAAACAGGGGGACTTATTGTTATAAATTTATGCCTTGTGTCTTAAAAAACACTGGAGCCACCTATCAAAGGCTGGTCACCAAGATGTTCCAGGAACATCTGGGAAAAACGATGGAAGTTTACATTGATGATATGCTTGTAAAATCAACACGGGCGGAAGACAATTTCTAGAACCTCTCTATTACCTTTGACATTTTACGCAGGTATAATATGAAGCTGAATCCAGAAAAATGCGCTTTTGGCGTAGCATCAGGTAAATTCTTGGGTTTCCTTGTATCAAACAGGGGTAGAAGTAAATCTTGATCAAATTAAAGCTATAGAAGAAATACCTGATGTACTTATAAACAAAAAAGAAGTTCAAAGACTAACGGGAAGAATTGCAGCCTTAGGAAGATTTATTTCCAAATCATCCAAGAAAAGTTTTAAATTCTTTGCAGTTCTCAAAAAGCAAAATCAGTTCGAATGGACTGAAGAATGTCAACAGGCTCTCAAAGACCTAAAATCTTATCTTTCAAAACCTCTGTTGCTGTCAAATCCAAGGGAGGGGGAGAGGCTATACATCTACCTTGTCGTCTCGAAAATTGTTGTAAGTGCAGTATTGGTAATGGAGAATAAAGGTAAATAATATCATATTTATTATGTAAGCAAGACATTACTAGATGTTGAAACTAGATATCCACATCTAGAAAAGTTAACCTTAACTCTAATCTTGGCATCTAGAAAATTAAGGCCATACTTTCAGTGTCATCCAACCTCGTATCCATTAAGAAACATACTGCATAAACAAGAACTATCAGGAAGATTAGCCAAGTGGGCCATAGAATTAAGTGAGCATGAAATAATATATCAGCCTAGGACTGCAATCAAGTCTCAGATCTTAGCTGATTTTATCGCCGACTTTAGTAATATTGTCCCTGAAGTGGAAAAAGAGTTACAAATCTTCAACGGTGCCAATCCGGGTCTATGGACCCTATTTACCGATGGATCTTCCAATAGAAAAGGTGCCGGCTTAGGCATAATCTTAATATCACCCACGGGTGAAAAGACACGACAGGCCATCAAATGTTATCATATAACTAACAATGAAGTAGAGTACGACGTTGTTATTGCAGGATTAGAACTCGCACAAGAGCTTTCAATCGAGCAAATCATAATCAAAAGCGACTCCCAACTGGTAGTAAATCAGATGCAGGGAACTTACATCGCTCGAGAAACTCGGATGCAACAATATTTGAAAAAGGCCCGAGAGCTCGTGAGACAATTCAAAACATAGAAGGTAGTACAAATACCCAGAGAGGAAAATGCAGAAGCAGATGCATTAGCTAACCTCGCAGCAGTCACGGAAGTAACAAACAGAGACAATGCAATTGTCGTTCATCTATTCCATTCAGCGATCGACCAGGGTAGAAATGAGGTAACTTTCAACAATTTAACCTGGGATTGGAGAAACGAAATCCTAAATTTCTAGCAGAATGGCACCGTACCTGAATACAAGAAAACAACTCAAGCACTTCGCCGCAAATCTGCATGGTACTGCCTCATTCGCAACTCATTATATTGCAAGATGTTCTGAGGGGCCCTGGCAAAATGCCTCGGAACTAGCCAAACGGAGTTTGTGATGAAAGAAGTCCATGAAGGACACTGTGGAAATCACTCAGGGCGAGATCCTTAGTGAAAACCCTAATCAGAGCTGGATATTATGGCCTAAGATGGAAGAAGAGGCCGAGAACTTCGTTTCCAAATGCGACAGGTGCCAAAGGTTTGCCAATAACATGCATCGACCAGCGGAATTATTGCATCCATTAATATCCCTATGGCCCTCCATGAAATGGGGTATGGACATAGTGGGACCTCTTCCCATAGCTAAAGGACAGGTATGGTTTTTGCTCGTGCTAACCGACTATTTTACAAAATGGGTAGAGTCAGAAGCGTTCAAATAGGTGCGAGAAAAGGAAGTTAAAAGTTTCTTATGGCGAAACATAATATGCCGCTTTGGGATACCAAAGGAGATCGTGTGTGATAATGGCCCACAATTCATAGGCTCGCAAATCACAGAATTCTTCGAAAGCTGGCAAATTAAACGGATCACTTCAACGCCATACCAACCCGTGGCTAATGGTCAGGCTGAGTCAACGAATAAATTCATCATCAACAATCTAAAGAAGCGGCTAGATAGAGCCAAAGGAAACTGGCCCGATGAGTTACTAGCGGTACTATGGGCATACAGAACAACTTCAAAAACAACCACGAGAGAAACTCCGTTCGCACTTGTCTATGGTTCAGAAGCCTTAATACCTGTAGAGATCAGCGAACCAAGCATAAGGCTAACAACAGCCATGGAGGAAGCAAACGACGACGAGTTGAGAACCAATCTGGACCTGCTCGAACCACGGAGAGAAGCAGCACTGATACAGATGGCAACTCAAAAACAAATCATAGAGCGTTATTACAACCGTAAAGCTCATCTCAGATACTTCAAGATTGGGGACTTCATCCTCAAAAAAGTCTTTCAATCAACGAAAGAAATAGGCGCAGGAAAGCTAAATCTAAACTGGGAAGGACCCTACAAAGTCCGAGGCATAGCTGGGAAGGGCGCCTACAAGTTGGAAGCTATGGACGGCAGAATCCTACCAACAAGTTGTAATGCCATTCACTTGAAGAAATACTACTTTTAAGGAAAAAAATTACCCCCGGTCAAGTATCACACGTTCGATTTTATTTTGAACATTTAAAGTTTTACTAAACTTTTTAGATGATAGGCATAAAGCTAACCCATCACCAGATGATGATATTAGACCTGCAAAGACGTGAGGAAGTAACTAAATTCCCGGTCTAGGGTTACAATTTCTGATGGACATTTTAAAGGGTTAAGCAGTCATCATCTAAAAACTATATATCTTCGAGTCCCGTATGTTTTTCCTTCTCAGGAAAAGGACCACAAGGAAGGAATAGTCAAGTGCTCGAGATTTCATTCTTCAAAGCTCAAACACTTGGGGGACTATACAGTATGAAAGTCAAAGACGAAGCAAAAAAGACTATCAAAAAGTCAAAGCTCGAGCCTGAAGATCCATCTACCCAACAAATCAAGTGATACGAGAAAAATTGAAAGAGCTAAAGACTCAAACACAAAGCCTCTAATCCAAAAAACCTTCGAACATGTTCAATTTAAAAGGAAAAACGTTAGACACAAGGAAGAAATGCGCATCTTTGTACTTATTCATATAGAAAATTGTTATCAAATAAACCAGTTACGTATGAAAGATCAAAATCCTTGTACTTATTCAAAAAGCTGTTGTCAAATAAAATAGTTACGGATGCAAGAGCCTTTTCGTGCTTATTGAAAACTGTTGTCGACAAAAATAGTTACGGGTAAAAACTCCAACTTGAATAAAAAATGTTACGAACGAAAAACAGTTGCTCTTTTGTATTAACTCGAAAAAACTGTTACATACGAAAACAGTTACGAAATACAAGTGTATATCAAATCTGTTAAAAGAAAACAGTTACAACATGAGTTTTAGACGATAATCAAACACGTGTTGTGAAAGTTCAAGCAAAAAACTTTCCTTAGAAACATTCTTAAACATGTGAAAAAGTCCTATCACTCTATTGCATTATTACACCTTTATGAAGTTGGGATGTCTTCTTCATTAAGTGTCGGTAAAAAAAAAGGGCTCTCTTTCATAAATTATGCCTACTACAAAAAGGCAGACATTTAATATGACACCGTGCCTATTATGAAAAGGTACGAGCAATTTAAAGCATTCTATATACAAAACTCAGAGGTAAAACTAAAACCTCGAAAAAAAAAGCATGCAAAAAACTTAAAGAGTGAAACAAAAACTCAACGGAAAACAAAAGTCATACTTGCATTAATATATTAAACGGATAAGTAAAAACTAAGTATTAACTTATACTTAGCCGTATAGAGTTTTTTATACATTGAGGTGCCCCTAAGTTGTCATTTGGGGACTTTAAAGAGATCCAACTTTAGCCCCGATGGAACTGGGGGTAACCACCAATTGAGACAAAGAAAAAAAAGGGAGGAACCAACTTCTTAAACTTCATCAAGAGGGGGGTTGACTTCACTAGCAGAAGGAGCAGAAGTGGCTTGGGATGAAGAGACTTGAGCAACAAGAGCCTCACCTTCAGGTGAAGAGAGATTCTGACCTTGTTGAGCCTTCTCAATGGACTCCTTGATTTTTGCAATTTTAGCATTAAGGTCAAAATTCTCTCGGCTCATTTCAGTCAATGTGTCGAGGCGAGAGTTCATATACGCCCAACTAACATCGACATCTGCCCTGTCTTCAAGAGCTTTGTAATCCTTCTCCCATAGCATAACTTCAGCTCTTAGTTCATCCCTCTCAGTCACAGCAGCATCATTAGAGGCCCTTAAAGAAGCGAAATACCTTTCCAAGAATTGAACTTTCTCCAAAGAGTTGCGGAGATCCTCCTGGGTCTGAGTAAGAGATTGCACTAGTTCGCCCGAATACTCCTCCTTTTGGTCTAGTAAGACCTTCAAACTCCTGACCTCTTCAGAGGAACGAGACAGCTGCTCCGCGAATGAGGACTCTAAGACGTTCTTATCCTTGTCTGCCTGATTAGAGGATGCCTTCTCCACAGCCAACTCTGCCGTCATGACCCTCACCTCCTGCTCCAAGGTACATTTTTCTTCTTCTATAGCCTCCATGTCGAGCCTTAAGCTTTCATACTGCTCCTTCCAGTTACCTGCTTCAGCATGCCACTCCTTTACTTCCTGCTCCGTATAAGAAATCCTTATCATAAGCTCCGTGCCAACAAGATTGATCTGCAAAAGAAAGCCAATTAGATATGGTAAATACATGTACAAGAATGAACACAAGAAAATGCATTTTACCTTTAAATAAGTATGCACGATTTCATTAGCCCATGTAAGGGAATTGTGGCTGTCCAACTTAGCTCTCTATGTCGGGCCTATCAACGGTTTCAACCACATACCAGGCTGGCCAGACTTTTTAAAGAGACTACCCTCTGTTGGAACTTATATCATCACTTGCCTGATCTCTCCGCTGGAAGACCCTACTTCTGTAACAGAAGGCACGAAAGCAGGTAGAGATGTAGGAGCCACGGACGAGGAAGTCTGAGGGGCCGAAAAAGCCACGGGAGAGGGAGCAACGACAGGAGAAGGGATAGCCACGGGAGCAGGAGAAATAACTGGAATATTTGAAGGGAGTTCTCTAAGAGAAGGAGAGAAAACAGCCAAGGGAGCTTCATCAGTAACAGAACCAAAGCCTTCACGGAAAAATTGGCCAACAGATTCATGCACGGGAGAGGGAGTAGCATCCTCAGAGGCAGAAAGTCCAACTTCAGGCATAATGACAGGTGCAGACTCGTCGTCTGAGACCACCTTCCTTCTGCATGACCTATGGACCAAAGTGCCCACCTCTTCCTCCTCTTCTCCCGAGGTCCTTGACCCACCTGCTTTTCTTTTTGATGAAAAAGAGTCTGAAATGATCTCCTGGGCCTGAGCCAGGGATAACTTGGGAACAGACGCGGATGCAGAAACTCCACGAGCTGGAAACCCTGCCAAAAAAAAAAGGTTAAATAATGCTCAAAGGAATAAACAAGTACAAACAAAAACTTCACTTACCATGAGTCTTAACTCTCCAACCAAATCTCTTAGAGAGGAACTTCCATGAACGTTCTTCCAACTGAGCGATTAACAAAAGCTTTTCTACCCAATCTCTGAAACTAGAGACATTCTCGACGGTTTTCATGATTGCTGCAAAAAGAAGAAACAGCTGCAGTATTGATAAATATTTAAAGCAAAAAGTAAGGAATGTGAGTAAAAATGTACTCACGTGAAAAATTCCACTTCTCATAGAAGGGAAGATTCTCTTCATCTACTAAACCAGCAGTAGGAACAGCAACATACCGAAGAAACCAACCTTGATCCTTATCATCTTCAGAAGTCACTAACACCCTTTTACTCCTAGAAGCTAGGGTAAAAATTCCTTGACGGAACAACATTGGGAAATAGAGGTGAATAAGATGATGAAAGGTAAAGGGGATCAAAACTAAGGTATCCAAAAATCTAAGACATGCAACGACTCGCCATATAAGAGGACCGACTTGCCCCAAGCAAATTTTAAAAAATTGACAGAACTCGATGATTACTGGGTCGATGGGAGGCTTGAAACCTAATGTAAAGGGATAGGTATAAACAAAAGAATGCCCCGTCTTGTAAGACGTTATTCTTTGATTACTGTTTGGAATGATTACAGGAAAATCGAAACTCCAATAACAGTCCCTGCGTATAAGAGGAATTAAACCTTCAGTGAGTTGGGTAGGGTACTTGTAAACACTATCAAGAGACGGCAATGAAGAAACTTGATCTCTAAGGGCCTGACTATCCCTAGCAAAGGTGAAATCCGCAGGTACTATTTCATCGACCCTCGGTTCGCGCAAAGGTTCGTGACGTTCTCTACCTTTGGACGAAGATCTAGAAGCCTTAGCCCTCGAAGAAGTTAAAGACCTAGAAGAGGAAGGAGAAGTAATTTGAGAAGAGGAAGAACCCCTTGAAGGAGTAGAACCTAAACTCCTCAACGTGCCGCCTCTCCTATTCTGTGTTGGAGCAGAAGAGGGAGTCAACTCATAAACGTTTATGAATCTCTTAGATTGGTTTGAAGAAGACATATCTAAAAAGGCAAGGAAAAAGTTCTTTACAAATAAAGTTTGAAAGTCAGAAGTTTTTCGTGAAAGAGAAGAAAAAGGGGTATTTATACTCGAAGACAACCGTCAAAAAATAGAAAAAACTATGATGTGAAAGCCATAATTGAAGATGCCACTTCATGACTGATGCAGCCGCAAGAAAGCCCTAAAAAATGTTGAACAATTGCAGAACCAACCCGGGAATGCCACGTGGCATAAGCATTAAATGGAAGTGACAAGTGACGCTTACATACAGAAAAGGATGTAATGATTCGAGTGAAGCAGCGTCAAAATATTCCCGCCATAAATGAGTATTCACTTACAATTAATTGATAAATATATGGTAAGTGGGGGGACTATCTGTATTGGTAAAAAAGAGCTTCACACGTGTAATAAATCTTGATGACTCAGCAATCTACGTGGAGCAATGAAGACACGACAGTTGGACGGGACTCTATGAAGAGGTATGAGGCAATGAGGCACGGAAAATCACACCCACGGGTTAATTAGCTACGAAAGTCTCAACCTGATTGAGAAGATGAAAAGACACGGTCAAAATGTATCTGGGCAGAATAAATGGGAGATTCAAAGATCTTCAAATTAGTGATCCACACATTACACAACATTCACGCAACAGTTACGGTTGATCATTGTAATGTTACATTAATGTCATAATTATTCATTAATGCTCAATCACTGAAAAGGGTAGACGTTATATTAGGAGATTCCCTATATAAGGGAGTAAAATATAACTTGTAAAGGGGGACATTCGAACTACTATTTCAATACACTTACTTTTTGTGCATCTTACTACTTTCCATTTACGAGTTTACTTACAATTATTAGCTTATTCTTTGGCTATCAGAAACTCGTGTTCTTCTTAAAATAGCTTTGGGAAAAGAATCCAATTCTTTGGTTAAACAGGCATCTCTGGGCAAGAGATATTTGATGACGAGATTATTTTTTTTCTCTTCTGATTTTAGATGCATGATAAAGAAGGAGAGTGGTGGTGGTCGAAAGAAGAGGAGGGAAAGGGGGCAGTGATATTCCTGCAAGAGAGACAACTATGATTGGTTGAGGAGAGAAGAGAGAGGAGAAGATATGAGTTGGAAGGGAGGGGGGGTATTCTTTTTTTTCATTTTTTAGGAGGGGGGTGGTTGGGTTCGGGGTTTGGTTTTTTTTAGCAAATATACCACTAGATATATTTGGAAGTGGATAAAAATTAATTCTTATTAAAAAGAATTTTGTGACCTAGAAAGGCACTACATAAAAAAAAGATAAAAAAGACTATATTCGAGTAGTTATAGCCACTGAAAAATATTGTTAAGACCCGAGTTTGATTTCGAGTACTAGCCATGTTTTTGCTCTTTCTTTTTCTCTTTCTGCTCTCTACAGAAAAGGTGAAGACATATGTGCCTACTCTTGTTTATAGAAAAAAAGATTTGAGTTGAATAAGGTAAAAAATAATTAAATCTGAAACGGAATCTGAATTTTGGCTTTAAAACCTCACCAGAGGATTTGCTGAGTTCATTGGATTCTCTGAAAATCTGGAGCTTTTAAGACTATTTCTTGGATAGAAGAAGCAAGGCATGACATCTCTAGGCAAGAGAGATTTAATGAAGATATTGTTTTTCTTATTAAAATAAATTTTGTGACCTAGAAATGCACTACATAAAAGAAAGAAAAAAAGACTATATCCGAGTAGTTCTAGCAACTGAAAAATATTGTTAAGACCCGAGTTTGATTTCGAGTACCAGCCATTGTGATGACCCAAAGGGTTATTTTATGAATTTAGACTCCATTCTAGTCTTATTGGCCATAAAAAGGACTAATTTTAATTACCTCGGGTTGCGTGCGCAGTCCAGGCGTGAATCCGGAAAGCTTTTATGTGAAAATATGAGAAATAGAAATTTCTAGAGTTAAAATTTAATTTTTAGTTGACTTTGGTCAATACTTTGAGTAAACGGATCCGGATCTGTGTTTCGACGATTCCGGAAGGTCCGCAGTAAAATATGGGACTTGGGCGTATGCCTGGAATTGAATTCTGAGGTCCTTAGCCTTAAAAAATTATGTTTGAAGAAAATTGTTGTGCTGGTTTTTACAGGAAATAAAGAAATGAAATAATGTTTGAAATCATTGGTATCGGGCCCGTATTTTGGTTTCGGAGCCCAGAACAAGTTTTTTGTGGTATTTAAGTCTTATCTGTGAAGTTTGATGAGAATCGGAATTGAATTGACGTGATTTGGACGTCCGGTTGAAAAGTTAGAAATTTGAGTGTTTTTGAAGAAATCTTGAGTTTTGAGGTTAAATTTGTAGTTTTTGATGTTATTTTGATGATCTTATCGCACGAGCAAGTCCGTATAATGTTTTTAGACTTGCGTGCATGTTTTATTGGGAGCCCCGAGGGCTCGGGTGAGTTTCAGGTAGGCTACGGAGTGTATAGACTTAGAAAAAAAAAATTCACTCAGCTGATATCTAGTGTTGGCAGGCCTCTGATCTCGCAATTGCGAGATCAGGCTTTGCAAGTACGAAGTCCTAGGCCGTCCTCTGATCTTGCAAATGCGATATTCTGGTCACAAATGCGGAAACCCTTGGAAGTCGCAAATGCGACAATTTCATCGCATTTGCGATGGTTGCTGGAATTTGAAGGATTCGCAATTGCGAGATCCGTAACCTGTTAAAACAAATTTTAGACGGGATTTTCACTTTTCACCTCTTTTTCAATTCTCTCAAACCCTAAACCTCCATGGGTGATTTTTCAAAGACCCAAACTTCTCCAAATCATTGGTAAGTGACCTCTAACTAATTCCTTTCAATCCTTAACAACTTTTAACAATATTTCAACCAAAAATCTAGAGTTTTCATGGTAAAAATTGGGGGTTTTGGGTAGAACTTAGGCATTTCAAAATTTGGAAATTTAGACCTCAAATTGAGGTCGGATTCCAAAATCAATTGTATATCCGGGCTCGGGGGAGAACAGGTAAACGAATATTAATCCAAACCTCGAGTTTAGACCAAGCGGGCCCGGGGTCGATTTTCATATTTTGATAAGAAAATATAAGAAAACCATAGTTTTTCATTAAATTTAATATCTTTAGCAATAATTAATGATATTGAACCCAATTGTAATTAGATTCTAGTGAGTTGAAGCCCAATTCTAAAGGAAAAACAGTGCTTGAGCAGGGAGTGGCCTGTGAATTCGAGATAAGTGTTGTGTCTAACCTTAGCTTGAGGGAATAGGTATTGTGTCACTACTTGTTACCTGTTTTGTTGCTAAATCCAATGTATAGGTGAGGTGACGAGTACCTATACGTTGTGGTCAGGTCATAACATGCAAGTGAAAGTAAATTCCTGTTATTTTGGTAGTTGTAACGTCTATTACTTATGATTATCGTTGTTGTTGAAATGTTAGGAGTTTGGTATCCGGTTCCACCATGATGGATAGTATTGTGAACACTAAATTGAGATTTAAATAACAAATGACGCTAGAAACTATGTTGGAACACTGGTTTCTTGTGAAATCCCTTGTGAATATTTAATTGAGATTGAAATGATAAATGATAATAGAAACTATGATGAACTATCGATTTCCTGTGAAATCCCTCTTTGTATGTTGTTAATGATTCTATGATTGGTAAGGAGGAGTGTAAAGCACGAAGGGTGATGTCGTGCATGATCCAAATATATTCTATTGTAAGGAAGAGTGTAAAGCGCCAAAAGTGATATCGTGCCTGAATGAATTACATTGTGAGAGTAAAAGCACGAAGGGTGATACCGTGCCTGAATGAAATATATTGTGAGAGTAAAAGCACGAAGGGTGATGCCGTATATGCTTATTTATGATATGGGGAGGATGTGAGTAAAAACACGAAATGTTGTGCCGTGCGAGTTCCTTTTCTATTCGTATTGCTTTAAATTATTGTTGATTACTGTTTATTTTTGTCTTGTTGTTTTTCTCACTCCTTATGTTAAATTCCCCATAGCATGATCCCTTCTCATTATTGGATATAATGTTAACTCTTTAATTGATATTGTTGCTGCTAGTATGTTTATACATGTCCAGGTTTTATGTGTTGTCATGTCCTAACCTCATCACTACTTCGCCGAGGTTAGGCTCGGCATTTACTCAGTACATGGGGTCGGTTGTACTGATACTACACTCTGCACTTCTTGTGCAGATCCAGGTACCGGTCAAAGCTAGGTAAAAGTAGTTGCTGACTCTATACCCGCGGAGACACAAGGTAGATCTGCTGGCTTCCGTAGATTCCTGGATTCTTCCCTTATCTATTTAGATTGCTATTTAATTTCGTTCAAAATAGAGATATATTTCCTTCAGCCCAATTATTTGTAGTACTCTTTAGTAGTCCGTGAATTGTGACACCAGACTCTGGGTAGTTGTGTAGTTAGTATTAGTTCGTGGCTCGTTATTGCTATTTCGAATATTATTCTGGTATTATTTTTGGGCAATAGTAGTTTTCGTATTTACTTTAAATTGTTTTATCATGGTGAAGTAAGTTTTTGAAAAAGGAAACAGTTAGTTGAATTTCTAACATTGTCTTGCCTAGAAAGTATAGTGTTAGGCGCCATCACGATCCCGTGGTTTGGGAATTTGGGTCGTGACACCCATGTTTTTGCTCTTTCTTGTTTTTGCTCTTTCTTTTGCTCTTTCTTTTGCTCTTTCTGCTCTCTACAGAAAAGGTGAAGACATCTGCGCCTACTCTTGTTTATAGCAAAAAGAGATTTGAGTTGAATAAGGTAAAAACAATTAAACCTGAAACGGAATCTAAATTTTGCCTTTAAAACCTCACCTGAGGATTTGGTGAGGTCATTGGATTTTCTGAAAAACTGGAGCTTTTAAGACTATTTCTTGGATAGCAAAAGTAAGGCATGGCATCTCTGGACAAGAGAAATTTGATGATGAGATTATTTTTTTCTAATTTTAGAGGCATGTTTAAAAAGGAGAGTGGTGGTGGTCGAAAGAAGAGAAGAGAGAAAGGCGAAAGGGGCCAGCGAAATTCCCGCAAGAGAGACGACTACGATTTGTGGAGGAGAGAAGAGAGAGGAAAAGAGATGAGTTGGAATGGGAGGGGGGGTTATTTTTCTATTTTTTTATTTTTTTAGGGGGGAGGGGGGTGGTTCGAGTTTAGGGTTTGTTTTTATAGCAAATATACCACTAGATAAATTTTTGAATTGGATAAAACTTAATTCTTATTAAAAAGAATTTTGTGAACTAAAAAGGCACTATATAAAAAAGAATAAAAAAATATTATATTCGAGTAGTTATAGCCATTGGAAAATATTGTTAAGACTTGAGTTTGATTTTGAATACCAGCCATGTTTTTGCTCTTTTTTTTGCTCTTCCTACTCTTTACAGGAAGGGTGAATACATTTGTGCCTACTCCTGTTTATAGCAAAAAAAAAAAGATTTGAGTTGAATAAGGTAAAAGCAATTAAACCTAAAACAGAATTTGAATTATGGCTTTAAAGCCTCACCAGAGGATCTGCTGAGGTTATTAGATTCTCTGTAAATTTGGAGCTTTTAAAACTATTTTTTGGATAACAAAAGTAAGGCATAACATCTATGGGCAAGAGGGATTTGATGACGAGATTATTATTTTTCCTGATTTTAGAGGCATTATATAGAAAGACAATGATGATGGTCGAAAGAATAGAAGAAGGGGGAAAGGGAGCAGCGAGATTCCAACAAGAAAGGCGACTACGATTGGTGGAGGAGAGAAGAGAGAGGAGAAAATATGAGTTGAAATTGGGGGCTTATTTTTTTATTTTTTTAGGGGGGAGGGGTGGTTGGGTTTGGGATTTGATATTTTATAGGAAATATACCAATAGTTATATTTAGAATTGGATAAAAAATAATTCTTATTAAAAAGAATTTTGTGACTTGGAAAGACACTACATAAAAAAGAACAAAACAAAGATTATATCCGAGTAGTCATAGACAAGGAAAAATATTGTTAAGACCCGAGTTTGATTTTGAGTATCAGCCATGTTTTTTCTCATACATTGTTCTTCCTGCTTTCTGCTAAAAAGGTGAAGGCATATGTACCTACTCTTGTTGATAGCAAAAAAAAAGTTTGAGTTGAATAAGGTAAAAGCATTTAACCTGAAACAGAATCTGAATTTTGTCTCTAAAACCTCACCAGAGGATTTGCTGAGGTCATTGGATTCTTTGAAAATCTGGAGCATTTAAGACTATTTGTTGGGTAGCAGAAGCAAGGCATGACATTTGTGGCAAGAGGGATTTGATGTTGAGATTGTTTTTTTCTAGATTTTAGAGGCATGATAAAGGAGAGTGGTGGTGGTCGAAAGAAGAGAGGAGAGAAAGGGGAAAGGGGCAGCGAGATTCCTGCAAGAGAGACGACTTCAATTGGTGGAGGAGAGAAGAGATGAGTTGGAATTGGAGGTGGGGGAGTTATTTTTTTATTGTTTTTAGCGGGGAAGGGGAGCTGGGTTCGGGGTTTGGATTTTTTTTATAGCAAATATACCACTAGATATTATGGAATTGGATATAAATTATTTCTTATATAAAAAAAATTTTGACCTAGAAAAACTCTACATAAAAAAGAATAAAAAAAGATTATATCCGAGTAGTTATAGCCACGGAAAAATATACTTAAGACCCGAGTTTGATTTTGAGTATCAACCATATTTTTGCTCATACTTTTGCTCTTCCTGATCTTTGTAAAAAAAAAGTGAAGGCATATGTGCCCACTCTTTTTTTTTAGCATAAAAAGATTTAAGGTTGAATAAGGTCAAAGCATTTAACCTGAAACAGAATCTGAATTTTGGAGGGAAACTAATCTTGTCATATTATATGCATATAAAAAATCTAAATACTAGTTGATATGGAAGGGCAAATAAACAATCTTAGGTTGAGAATAGGGATTATAGTTACAAGTTGTTTTTAGATTTTTTTTTTTTAAATAATAAAATTAAAATTTAATTAATTTTTTTTGCCTCGCCTAGCCTCGATCAAGCCTCAAGGGCCAGCGAGCTAATTTGGATCAGGACTATAAGTCTTAGTTTTACATGAACTAAAAAACCCTTAATCAAATTCTATTTGAGTAGTGGGGTGAGTTGAGCTGGTTCAATTGGCCAAGTCTGGGCCTAATTGAAAGAACGAAATAAAATTTCCTTTTTGAGATTTGTTTCTCACTAAACTACATATGAAACTTATTTACCCTTCATAATCAAGTTTTAAATTAAATATATTGACATATACAATTTACCATTATATTACAAATTAGTATTAATGTATACCTTTATATTAGAAATTGAATAGGGAATCAATTATTTTTCTATCCCTGTGCTCCCCCCCCCCCTATTTCTCTCCTTCTCTGTTCTTTTCCCAATTTTTCTTCTTTTGTTTACTTTGTGTTTTATCCTCTCTCTTTTTTTCCAGGGATTTCATCAATGAATTTCAATTGTTTTAATATAGAGTTCTAATTTAGCAATTTCCTTTAATGTTGTATAATTGGTGTTTAAATTGAAATTATCAATCAATAAATTTTGAAGGTGTTTGACTCTCCACCATTAACAACCATTAAAAACTTCAAAGCTTTGAGTTCAAATTCGAGTTTTCAAATATTCTTATTTGTTTGTATTAGGTGTTGTTTCAAACAATTGAGAATATTCTTTGTACTTTATATCTCAATTTTGAGGTTATTGGTGAAGATTAGACTTGATTTTGGCTGAATTTCAGATTGAAACTCGAAAAAAAAAAAAAGAAGAACACACGACTTACAATTGTTGCAATTTTGTATTAAAGTATATGTGAATTGTATTTAAAAAAAATTTTGTGTGTGTGTGTGTGTATATATATATATATATATGAATGTTGTATGAAATTTGAAAAATAATTGTATAATGTTACTACCCAAATCCACGTGATCGGCACCCGGCATACTATCTGATCGGTGCGAACCAACACATATGATGCACCCAATCCACATGCATGAGAACCAATTTAATTGTGAAGGCTCTTTGAAAAATATTGTAACGACCCGGTCAGTCATTTTAAGAATTAGTGCCACGATCCCCTATTTACTGTTTCTTCCATGTCTATTTATGTTATTGGAACTTGTCGGAGCGTTGATTGATGAAATCTGGGGTGATTTTGGACACATAGTCCATAAATGTGAAATTTAGCTTTAGAAATCTGGCCGTAGCTAGAGTTGTGTGAAGACGAATCCGGAATGGAATTATGTCGACTCCGTTAGCTCCGTTTGGTGATCTCGGGGTTAGGAGCGTGCTCGGAATGTGTTTTCGAGGTCGGTTGTGGATTTAGGCTTGAATTGGCGAAAGTTAGAATTTCGGCTGATAGGTGAAATTTTGATATCGGACTCGAAATGGAATTCCGAAAGCGACAGCAGGTCCGTAATGTCATTTATGACCTGTGTGAAAAATTTGAGGCCATTCGAATGAGTTTAGACATGTTTCGGCATCGGATGTGAATTCTAAAAATTTCATAAGTTCTTAGGCTTGAATCTATGCATATTTGATGATTTTGATGTTATGAGATGTGTTTTTAAGGCTCGACCAAGTTTGAATGAAGTATTAGGGTGGTTGGTAGTTTTGGTTGAGGTCCCGGGGGCCTTGGGTGTGTTTCGGGTGTTCAACGGAAATTCTTAGCTTATAAGTCTTTGCTGGTTTTTCTACAGCTGTGTTTTACTCTCTGCGATCGTAAGGGTTCACCCGCGATCACGTAAGGTAAAAGTGAGAGGTCCTGCAGTTGTTCTCTACGAACGCAATAAAAGGTCTGCGATCGCAGTGTGTTAGAATCTTGGTCAACGCGATCGCATGACCAGGACCGCGTTCGCATAGAGTATTCTGGGTCTGAGGGAGTTTCAATATTTGTTCTACGCGGTCGTGTGGCCCCAACCGTCGCGTAGCTCTGGTTCCTCAAGGTTCACGATCGCGTACTGCTTTCTGCGATCGCATAGCATGATTCCAGGCGCGTGTTTCTTTACTCTCCGCGATTGCGACTCCTTGTCTGCGATCGCATATAACAAATGCCTGGGCAGTATTTTAAAGACCCAAATCCGAGGATTTATGTTATTTTCACCATTTTCGAATTTGAGAGCTCGGGAGAGGCGATTTTTGGAGGTTTTTGCACCTGGGTCAGTGATTTCTATCCATTATAGATCAATTTCCATGATTCCAATCTTAAATCCAACCTTTAATTTCGAAAATCTTGGGTAGAAAATGGGAAAAATGGGATGAACTTCATAAATCGAATTATTGAGTTTTGGTTGGGTGTTCGACCTCCGATTTGAGAGATTATTATATGGTTAGACTCGTGGGTGAATGGGTGTCCGGAAAATATAAATTTTACCCGATTCCGAGACGTGGGCCCGGCGAACTTTTTGGGCGAATTTCCTAATTTCGCGTATTAGCTTATAAATAATTAGCTACTTTGTTCCCTTAAAGTGATATTTACACCATGCAATCGATTTGAATAGATTTGGGCCACCTGGAGTCAGATACTCTTGGCAAGAGCGTGGTATTGAGTTGATTAGAGCGGTCAAGGTAAGTGGCTTTCCTAATTCTGTGTTGGGGACTTTCCCTTAGGCATTTTTATACCGATTTTGTTGTGTGGACGCCGTGTACGCGAGGTGACGAGTGCGTACACAGGTAATTTTTTCAAAAATCCTATTTTACTCCCATGAAATCGCTCATTTTCATTCATATATTACTGTTTCCTATCTTAATCGAGTAGATAGCCTAAGAGTAAGCATGCCTACATGTTCTTACTTGATTTCCTCTTATTTGCTACTTGTCACATCATGCTTAGGTAATTTTACTCTATTCTTACCTGTTGTTCTTCCTGGACTGTTTAGTTAAGCCATAATTGACATACTTCTGCTTTGCATATTTAAATTGGGACTACGGACCGAGATCCGGGAGCTTTTCCCCTGTATTGCATTTCATATTTAAATTGGGACTACGGACCGAGATCCGGGAGCTTTCCCCTGTACTGAAATGCATATTTAAATTGGGACTACGGACAGAGATCCGGGAGATTTCCCCCTGTACTGCATAGCATATTTAAATTGGGACTACGGACTGAGATCCGGGAGCTTTCCCCTGGTACTGCATTGCACATTTACTGTTGAGATATATGTTGTGCTGAGCCGAGGGCTCTCTTTCTGTTATTAAATCTTTCCGTTTTCGTTAATCCTGTTTATCATTGCTTATCTATTTTTCACCGTTTTAAATTGTATATATTGGCTTTTTTTACAAACTCAGTAGGGCCTCAACCTGACCTCGTCACTACTTGACTGGGGTTCTTGGCACTTACGGAGTACCGAATGTGGAGTACTCACGCCCTTTCTTGCGCATGTTTTCCCCATGTGCAGATCCAGGTTCCAGCACCCAGTATCGTGGCTAGGAGTTGTCTTATCAGCAGCCAGGAGACTGCGAGGTAGTTCTGCCGCGTCCGCAGAATCCCACGAGTCCCTTTCTACTCTAGTATAGGCATAGAAGACTGGTATATTTTTCCATTGTTTCATTGTATAGAGCTACATTTAGTATAGAGCTTGTGACTATGGTGACATTCCGGGTTTTGAGAAGTAAAAAAAAGGAATATGCTGAGCAGCTACGTTATATCTACTTGAGATCTTTTCTGTCTTTATTTTATTGATTCTGTCATTTCTGCAAATTTTAGGCTTACCTAGTCATAGAGACTAGGTGTCGTCATGATATCTTTCGGAAGGTAAATTGGGTCGTGGCAAACATATATATTTTCAAGTTAAACGATGGAAAGTTTCCCAATTCAGAATCATATGAAATCTTTCATAATAATAACAATGAGAGTAGCAGTTTGTTTGGATGGTTGTTATACATCGTTTCATAATGTATCATATTGTATTGTATTGTACTGCATTGTTTGATGAATACAATATTTGGGTATATTGTATCGTTTGTCGTTATTTCATGATATCATGCACCAACAATATGAAGAATAAGTTTGCAATATTATAAAGAAAAATTATGATACGGGTTAAATTTATTATATAAAAAGATAAGGTAAATGATAAAATAAAATTATTTAATAATAGTGAAGGGTGAGATGAGAAAAAGACAAGATAACGATGCAACCACACCAAATCGGTCGTTAAATTAAGTAACACATTTCGTTGTTACGTAACGACGGATTTAACGATATGATACAATAAAATTTAAGTAACGACTAATACAAAAATCGTATTTAAAGTAACAATACGATACAATACAATAGCTAACGACCATCCAAACAAGCTGTAAGTAAAATAAATATTTTTTTATTATGTCATGTACAATCCCATTACTACAACTTTTCACGACTATCTATGGAGCATTTATACCAAAGAATATAACTAAATACTTGGGCTAATACCCGACTAACATAAATTAAGAAAATAACATGATAGCTACCACGAGGCGTGGTGCCTCACCATATACCTCAGGAAGAGAGTCATCCTAGTCATGTCCGCATACCACGTATCATACCTCATCATGAGACTGTTAAGTAAGTGGCTCCCTAAGGGCTGAGTGCACCACATCGGTACTTAATAAGTGTCATAGATTTTCTCTAACTCAAGTTCCCGGGGCAAGATTTTACAAACACTATGCATCTAATATTTGATATAAAGTGATAAACAATTATATAAATCGTGCTCTTTATCATTTCAAATAAAAAGACAAGTAAAGTATAAACCATGATATAGATTCTTAGAACATTTATATAAATCTAAGATTTTGAATAAAAACCATACAAAACCATTCAATTTCATTAAGTCATTGAAATCACTTCCGTCTCCTTAGGCCTAAACATAAGAAAGTCTTATTTATCTTTCACCAGGAGTACCTAGGCGATCATCCAAGCAACAAGTATTTGATCCTACTTGTCTGGACGGCTTTCCGTAGTGTCATACGAGTCGTCTTAACCTCATTACTTTAAGTAATGATCATTTCCCTCTAAATGGGGGACTTCATCCCACAAACCTCAGCTTAGCCTCTGAATGTGTCCCTACACCGGCACGTATATTTTCATGGTAACAAACTTAATATTCGAACCAATCTCGGTCATCTCCACTAGTACTCCCAAAACATTTGTATATCAAAAATATATTCATAGTATAATTGCCTCAAAGGATCTATTTTAATCAAATCATGATTTTCATAGCCAACCCAAACCATTTGAACAAAATCAAATGATTAACCTTTTTCATGTTAAAGCCTTTAGCAATTAACATCGATCTAAAGATACAGCAAGTGCTTCCTTTATTGAAATTTCAAAAGACAAACCTTTTTCATAAAACATATCTTTAGTACTCAAGTACTTTATATTCTTATAAACAAACAAATTTTGATAAAAGTTATAACATTTTTCTTAAGTGTTTTCTTGAAAATAAGTATTAAAAATAAGATTTTTATTATCACATGACACTTCAAAATCAACGAACTTAGAAATACATGGTGACATCCTTCCCGCTTATCCTCACAAGTACGGATGTACATTTACAAGTAATATCATGGATTAACAAATCATGCCTTAAGGGAGAATCCCTCAAGAAGAGTAAGTCATAATAAACTTACCTCGCCCTTCAAGCTCTAAAAATACTACAATGGCCCAATTGATTAAAAGGCTCAAATATCGTCCATAATTTAATATCTACCACTAGATATCCCAACTACATCAAAATAATATGAAAAGATTCATAAATATCCATTTAGGTTTCACAATTTTGCAACAAGCCTTCAACCATCTGTAACGACCCGGCCGGTCGTTTCGAGAGTTATAGCTCATTTTCCCTCATTTCTGTTTCTTTTGTGCTTTATAACTGTGTTATGTTTTACTGCATTAGTTGGTTCGGCTCCGGAGTGGTTTCGGAGTGGATTGAGACACTTAGTCTCTTAATCGGAAGTTTAAATTGGAAAAGTCTACCAGATGTCGACTTGTGTGTAAACGACCTCGGATTTGAATTTTGATGATTCTGTTAGCTTCATTAGGTGATTTTGAACTTGGGAGCGCATCCGGAATCTGATTTTCAGGTCTGTAGTAGAATTAAGCTTGAATTGGCGAAAGTTGAAATTTTGACGATTTTGGACAGCAATGGAAATTTTGATATCAAGCTCATATTGGATTTTCATAAGTTGGAGTAAGGCCACAGTGTCATTATCGAATTGTGTGTAAAATTCTAGGTCATTCAAACGTGATTTGATATGTTTCGATGTCGTTGTAGAATTTAGAAATTTCAAAGTTCATTAGGCTCAAATTCGTGTGTAATTCGTGCTTTTGATGTTGGTTGAGGTGATTTGAGGGTTCGATTAAGTTTGTATAAAGTTTTGGGGCTTTTTGATAGGTTTGGTTGAGGTCCCAATGGCCTCAGGTGAGTTTTGGGTGGTTAACGGATCATTATTGGTCTACGCGTTCGCGGAGGTGCGATCGCGATGTGAGGGGTCAGTAAAGGTTCACGTTCGGGAGTAGTTAATCACGTTCGCGTAGAAGCGAATTTTGGTCTGAGGCAATATGTGCTTCGCGAACGCGAGGTTTCTTCCACGTTCGCTAAGGAGGCGTACCTGGGTAGAATAAAAGATTAAAAAATGAGAGTTTTTAGTTCATATCACAAAATTGAATTGGGAGCTCGGTAGAAGGCGATTATTGGAGAGATTCTTGCGTGGGTGTTTGGGGTAAGTGATTTTTACCTAGTTTTAGTTAATTCCCATGATTATGTCCTTAATTTCATCATTAAATTAGTGATTTGGAGTGGAAAATTGTGAAAATTTGAGAAAAGTTCTTATGCCGAATTTTGGAGTTTTGATCGAGATTTTTGTATCGGATTTGAGTAAAGTTGGTATGGTTAGACTCGTGAGTGAATGTATGTTCATAATTTTTCACTTTGACCCGATTTTGAGATGTGGGACCGGGGAGGCTTTTGGGCAAATTTCTAATTTCTTGCTTTAGCTTTGATTTCAGTAGATAGATTAGTTCCTTGTAGTTGTATTTATGTTATGTAATTGATTTTGGCTAGATTTGGATCATTCAGAGTCGGATTTTCGTGGAAAGAGCATTGTTTCAGATTGATTTGAGCTTGGTTCGAGGTAAGTGACTTGCCTAACCTTGAGTGGAGGAACTCCCCTTAGGATTGCAACTGTTTTTGATATATGAGCGTCGTGTACGTGAGATAACGAGTACGTACACGGGCTAATTATTGTAAAAACTCGATTTCTACTAAGTAATAACCAGTTTTCCTTCTTATTTGAATCTTATCAGCATGTGTAGTACCCTGTTAGACTAGAATAGCATGTCTACTTGCCTTAACTGTTTATCTGAACTACGTGCAGCATGTTTAGTGAATTTACCTATTTTTCCTTAACTTTTGCTTATGATGAATTGTAGGATTCCGTATTGTAATTATTGAATTCTATTGTTTGGGCTGCATATTTACTCTTGGACTATGGAACGGTATTCCAGGAGATCCCCCTGTTCTGCATATTTACTTTAGGAGTACAGAACGGTATTCCAAGAGATCCCATGTTCTGCATATTTACTTTGGGACTACGGAACGTATTCCGGGAGATTCCCTTGTTATGCATATTTACTTTGGGACTACGGAATGGTATTCCGGGAGATCCCCTTGTCTTGCATATTTACTTTGGTACTACGGAACGGTATTCAGATAGATCCCCATGCACAATTATGTTTTACTACGAGACGGTATCTCGGGAGATCCCTTACTGTATTTCTGTGTACTGAGGTATTGCCTTCTATGATTTCTTACTCGTTAAATTTCAGTCTTTATTTTACTGCGATATTTCATTCTACGTTGCTTTACTATGTATATATATACTGGTAGGGCTCTGACCTGACCTCGTCACTACTCGGTCGAGGTTAGGCTTGTCACTTACTGGGTACCATTGTGGTGTACTCACGCCCTTTCCTGCACATGTTTTTCGTGTGCAGATCCAGGTTCTTCTTACCATCCTTGCTCGTAGTTGCATCCACTGCTGTCGGAGACTTCAAGGTACATCTGACAGCGCCCACAGATCCTCGGAGTCCCCCTCTATCCTATTATGTTCATTTTTTCCTCTTTCTGTAGAAAATTATCTATATAATAATTAATACTTCTTAGTAGCTTGTGACTTACGGTGTCCCAGGTTTGGGAATTGTTTTGTACATATCGGGAGTTGATAATTGTATATGCCGAGCGGCATTCAATTTCTTATTTAGGTTATGGTTACTGATAGCTATTAATGTTCATGCTTTCATTTCTTTTTCCGCGAAGTGTTAGGCTTACCTAGTCGGAGGGACTAAGTGCCGTCACGACAAATTCACGGAGGGAGAATTGGGGTCGTGACAAGTTGGTATCATAGCTCTAGGTTCATAGGTATCGTGAGCCACAAGCTAGTTTATTAGAGTCTCGCGGATCGGTATGGAGATGTTTGTACTTATCTTCGGGAGGCTATGGAACTGTTAGGAACAATCACACTTATTTGATTACCTTGTCGTGCGAATTATTGACATCAAATTCTAAAATTTTCTATTCTATATTTTCTCATAGATAGTGAGGACCCGTACCGGTAGATCTGACGATCAGGCACCCGAGCCCCTTGCTAGAGCCGCCAGAGGCCGGGGTCGGGGTAGAGGACGACCATGCGGTGCAGCCAGAGAACTCGCATGAGCTACGATAGAGGAGCCCCCAGTAGCTCCAGCTGGAGGGCAGGCATCAGAGGTTCCTATTGTTGCACCAACCCTCTAGGAGACTCTAGCCCACTTCATGAGTATGTTCAGCACCTTAGCTCAGGCTGGATTGATCCCACTAGCTCTCGCCACATCTCAGGCCGGGGGAGAGGCACATACTCCCGCAGCCCGTACTCCTAAGCAGAGGGTCCAGGTTGATCATGCCCTAGAGTTTATTCTTATGCCGCTGGTAACTCTGGTTCAGCATGAGACCAGGGCAGCCACTTCTGAGGCGGAGCAGCTCAGACTTGAGAGGTACAAAAAGTACCACCCACCTACTTTTAGTGGATTGGCTTCAGATGATGCTCAGGGTTTTCTGGAGGAGTGTCATCGTATTTTCCGTACTATGGGAATAGCAGAGACTAGTGAGGTTTCTTTCACCACTTTCCAGCTTAGAGGAGCAGCCTATCAGAGGTGGCATGCTTATGAGCTTAGTAGTCCGGACGAGGCAGCCTCACTCACATGGACTCAGTTCTCGGATATGTTTTTGAGAGGGTATGTTCCTCAGAGCCTCAGGGATGCATGGCGTGCGGAGTTTGAGCACCTGCGCCAGGGTTCTATGATTGTGTCAGAGTATGCACTCTGTTTCAGTGAGTTGAATCGACATGCACCGGCCTTGGTTGCCACCGTTCGGAAGAGGGTTCGTCGCTTTATTGACGGACTCCACCTGAGTATCAGGACCAGTATGGCCAGGGAGTTAGAGATGGATATCTCTTTTCAACAAGTCGTGTGTATTGCCAGGAGAGTAGAGGGCATGCTTGCCCGAGACAGGGAGGAGAAAGAGGCCAAGAGGTCTCGAGAGACTGGTTATTATTCTGGAGCTCGTTCCCAGCAGCTCGCCATGGTAGGGGTTATCTGAATCGCCCTGTTCATTCAGCTCTTCCAGCCGCCAATGGTGTTCCAGCTCCTTCCAGGCCCAAGGATCCTTATCATGCACCGCCAGTATCTAGTATGCCTCCTGCTCGAGGTGCTATTAGCGGCTAGTCTAGCAGACCTGGACCAAGTCATTCACAATAGCCACATCCTTCGAGAGGTTGTTTTGAGTGTGGAGACACTCGCCATATGGTGAGGGATTTCCCCAGACTTAGGAGGGGTGCACCTCCATAGAGTTCTCAGCCACCACGTGCTCTAGCGGGTCCTCCGGCCATGCTTCCAGCACCAGCTACCACCTCACCTGCTCAGCCAGCTCAAGGTGGAGGTCGGGGAGGTCGAGGTTGCCCTAAAGGGGGAGGCCAGGTTAGGTATTATCCTCTTCTGGCTCGTTCATAGGCAGTTGTTTCCGACTCTGCATTATTGTTCCAGTTTGTCATAGATGTGTCGATATTATTTGACTCAAGCTCTACGTATTCATATGTATCTTCTTATTTTTCTCCACATTTGGGCGTATCTCGGGATTCTTTGGGTTCCCATGTTTACGTATCTACTCTTGTGGGAGATTCTCTTGTTGTGGACTGTGTATATCGGTCATGTTTGATTGCTCTTAGTATTTTTGAGACCAGAGCTGATTTATTATTACTCACCATGATAGATATTGATGTTATCTTGGACATGGACTGGTTGTCACCCCATTATGATATTCTTGATTGTCATGCTAAGACCGTGACGTTGGCTATGCCAGGCTTACCACGATTAGAGTTGAGGGGTACCTTAGAGTATACTCCCCGCATGGTTATTTCATTTCGTAAGGCTCAGCGAATGGTTGAGAAGGGGTGTGACGCGTATTTAGCTTATGTGAGAGATGTCAATATTGATACCTCTATAGTTGAGTCAGTTCCAGTAGTGAGGGATTTTCCAGATGTGTTTCCAGTTGATCTTCCGGGCATGCCGCCCGACAGAGATATTGATTTTGGCATTCATTTGTTGTCAGGTACTCAGCCCATTTCTATTCCTCCTCAATGTATGGCTCCTCCTGTTGAAGGAGTTGAAGGAGCAATTGCATGAGTTTCTTGATAAGGGCTTCATTCGGCCCAATGTGTCACCTTGGGGTGCTCCGGTCTTCTTTGTGAAGAAAAAGGATGCTTTTATGCGTATGTGTATTGATTAACGCCAGCTGAACAAAGTTACAGTGAAGAACAGGCACCCATTGCCTCACATTGATGACTTATTTGCTCAGTTATAGGGCGCCATGGTGTTTTCCAAGATTGACTTATGTTCAGGCTATCATCAGTTGAAGATTCAGGAGCCAAATATCTCGAATATTGCTTTTCGGACCAGATATGGTCCCTATGAGTTTTTTGTCATGTCTTTCGGGTTGACCAATGCTCCAGAAGCCTTTATGCATTTGATGCACAATATGTTCGGCCTTGTCTTGACTCCTTCGTCATTGCGTTCATTGACGACATTCTGGTGTACTCCCGGACTCGGGATGATCATGAGCAGCGCCTGAGGACTCTGCTTCAGACTTTCAGAGAAAAGAAGTTGTATGCAAAATTTTCTAAGTGTGAGTTTTGGATAGACTCAGTGGCCTTCTTGGGTCATGTAGTATCGAGTGATGGGATCAAGGTATATCTGAAGAAGGTGGAGTCAGTTCAGAGTTGGCCCAGACCGTCATCAGCTACAGAGATCTGCAGTTTTCTTGGTTTGGCGGGGTATTACCGTTGAGGATGACCCAGAAAGTTGCTCCATTTAGGTGGACAGAGGAGTATGAGGAGAGATTTCAGAAGCTCAAGACATCTTTCACTACAGCCCCAGTACTGGTATTGCCTACAGGTTCGGGGTCTTACACCGTATATTGTTATGCTTCGCTGATTGGCCTTGGCGCGTAGGACGGTAGGGTGATTGCCTATGCATCCAGACAGTTGAAGGTGCATGAGAAGAACTATCATGTCCACGATCTTGAGTTAGCAGCTATTGTTCATGCCCTGAAGATTTGGCGGCACTATCGTGCCTTGTGAGATTTTACCGATCACTGGAATTTGCAGCACTTTTTCAAGCAAAAGGATCTTCATTTGCGTCAGCGAAGGTGGATGAAGCTACTTAAGGATTATGACATCACCATTTTGTACCACCCAGGGAAGGCCAATGTGGTGGTTGATGTTTTGAGTCGTCGGGAGGAGAATTTGGGGAGTTTAGCATATCTTCCAGTAGCAGAGAAAACCTTAGCATTGGATGTTCAGGCCTTAGCCAGCCAGTTTGTGAGATTGGATATTTCTGAGCGGAGTCGGGTATTGGCTTGTGTGGTCTCTAGGTCTTCTCTTTATGATCGTATCAGGGAGCGTCAGTAGGACAGAGTTCGGCGAGGTGATACTAGAGATGTGACTATTGGCGATGATGGCGTGTTAAGGTTGCAGGGCCGGATATGAGTGCCTAATGTAGATTGGCTTCGGGAGTTGATTCTTGAGGAGGCCCACAGCTCGCGGTATTTTATCCGTCCGGGTGCCGCGAAGATGTACTAGGATTTGAGACAACACTATTGGTGGAGGAGGATGAAGAAGGATATAGTTGGGTTTGTGGCTCGGTGTCTCAACTGTCAGCAGGTTAAATGGAGCATCAGAGACCGGGTGGTTTTCTTCAGAGGTTAGAGATCCCAGAGTAGAAGTGGGAGCGGATCAACATGGATTTTGTAGTTGGGCTCCCACGGACTTCGAGCAAGTTCGACATTATTTGGGTGGTTGTGGATCAGTTGACCTAGTCCGTGCACGTCATTCCATTGGAAACTACTTACTCTTCAGAGCGGTTGGCTGAGATTTTGATCCGAGAGATTGTTCGCCTTCATGGTGTCCCAATTTCCATCATTTCAGATAGAGGCACACAGTTTACGTTGAAGTTTTGGAGGGTCGTACAGCGAGAGTTGGGTACTCAAGATGAGTTGAGCACAACCTTTCACCCTCAGACAGACGGATAATCAGAACGCACTCTCCAGATATTGGAGGACATGTTACGCATTTGTGTCATTGGTTTTGGGAGTTCATGGGACCAATTTCTTCCGCTCATGGACTTTGCATATAACAACAGTTATCAGTCGAGCATTCAGATGGCTCCGTACGTGGCTTTATATAGGAGGCAATGTAGATCTCCAGTGGGATGGTTTGAGCCGGGTGAGGCTAGGCTCTTGGGTACGGACTTGGTCCAGGATGCATTAGACAAAGTGAAATTGATTCAGGAGCGGCTTCGCATGGCGCAGTCCAAGCAGAAGAGTTATGCGGACAGGAAGGTCCGTGATGTGTCTTTCATGGTCAAGGAGAAGGTTCTACTGAAAGTATCACCCATGAAGGGTGTTATAAGGTTTGGGAAGAGGGTAAAGTTGAGCCCTCGGTTCATTGGACCTTTTGAGGTAATTTAGAGGATATGGGAGGTGGCTTACAAGCTTGCCTTGCCACCTAGATTGTTGAGTGTGCATCTAGTATTTCATATTCCTATGCTTCAGAAGTATATCGATGATCCGTCCCATGTTTTGGATTTCAACACAGTTCAGTTGGATGATGATATGACTTATGAGGTGGGGCTGGTGGCCATTTTGGGGAGGCAGGTTCGGAAGTTAAGGTCAAAGGATATAGCTTCGGTGAAGGTGCAGTGGAGAGTTCAGCCTATGGAGGAGACCACTTGGGAGACCGAGCGGGAGATGCGGAGCAGATATCCACACCTATTTGAGACTCCAGGTATGTTTCTAGACCCATTCGAGGACGAACATTTGTTGAAGAGAGGGAGGATGTAACGACCCGGCCGGTCATTTCCAGAGTTATAGCCCTGTTTTCCCCATTTCTGCTTCTATTGTTCTTTACAACTGTGTTATATTTTACTGGGTTGGTTGGTTCGGGTCCGGAGTGGTTTCGGAGTGAATTGAGACACTTAGGCTCTTAATCGGAAGCTTAAGTTTGAAAAGTTGACCGAATGTCGACTTGTGTGTAAACGACCTCGGATTTGAATTTTTATGGTTTCGTTAGCTCCTCTAGGTGATTTTGGACTTAGGAGCGCATCCGGAATGTAATTTTGAGGTCCGTAGTAGAATTAGGCTTGAATTGGCGAAAGTTGGAATTTTGCCGATTTTGGACGGCACTGGAAATTTTAATATCGGGGTCGTATTGGATTTCCAAAAGTTGGAGTAGGTTCATGGTGTCATTCTTGACTTGTTTGTAAAATTCGAGGTCATTCAGACGTGATTTGATATATTTCGACGTCGTTTGTAGAATTTGGAAATTTCAAATTTCATTAGGTTTGAATCCATGTGTAATTCGTGTTTTTGATGTTGGTTGAGGTGATTTGAGGGTTCGACTAAGTTTTCATGAATTTTTGGGACTTGTTGGTAGGTTTGGTTGAGGTCCCGAGGGCCTCGGGTGAGTTTTGGGTAGTTAACGGATCGTGATAGCTGATATATGCTGGTTTTTTATGTTGCTGGTTTCCTCTTACCGGTTCGCAAGGCAGGTCTCGCGTTCGCAAAGTGTACCTGGAGGATGAGGGGGATTTGTTCTTCACGTTCGTGCAGAAAAATACGCGTTCGCAAAGGTTTGGGAGTAGAGTGCATCGCGAACGCGAGTTGGGAAACGCATTTGCGAAGAAGAGAAGAGGCAACTGGGGACCCGTTCATTTGGTTTACGCGTTCGCGGAGGTGCGATCGCAATCGCGATGAGAGGAGTCAGTAAAGATTCGCATTCACGAGTGGTTGATCGGGTTCGCGTAGAAGGGAATTTTTGTCTGAGGCAATTTATGCTTCGCGAACGCGAGGGTGCTTCCGCGTTCGTGAAGGAGGCGTACCTGGGCGGAATAAAAGATTCAAAACACGAGGGTTGTTAGTTCATATCACAAAATTTAATTGGGAGCTCAGTAGAAGGCGATGTTTGGTGAGATTCTTGCGTGGGTGTTTGGGGTAAGTGATTCTTACCTAGTTTTGGTTAATTCCCATGATTATGTCCTTAATTTCTTCATTAAATTAGTGATTTGGGAGGGGGGAATTAGGAAAATTTGAGAAAAGTTCTTAGACCGAATTTGGAGTTTTGATCGAGATTTTGGTATCGGATTTGAGTAAATTTGGTATTGTAAGACTCGTGAGTGAATGGGTGTTCATAATTTTTGACTTTTACCCGATTCCGAGATGTGAGACCGGGGAGGCTTTTGGGGAGAGTTTCCATTTCTTGCTTTAACTTTGATTTTAGTAGCTAGATTAGTTCCTTGTAGTTGTATTTATGTTATGTAATTGATTTTGGCTATATTTGGATCATTCAGAGTTGGATTTTCATGGAAAGAGCATTGTTTCAGATTGATTTTAGCTTGGTTCGAGGTAAGTGGCTTGCCTAACCTTGTGTGGGGGAGCTCCCCTTAGGATTTGTACTGTTTTTGATATATGAGCATCGTGTACGTGAGATAACGAGTACATACACGGGATAATTGATGTAAAAAGTCGATTTCAACTAAGTGATAACCTATTTTTCTTATTTGAATCTTATTAGTATGTGTAGTTCCCTGTTAGACTAGAATAGCATGTCTACTTGCCTTAACTGTTTATCTGAACTACGTGCAACTTGTTTAGTGAATTTACCTATTTTTCCTTAACTTGTGCTTAGGATGAATTGTAGGATTCCGTATTGTAATTATGAATTATGTTTGGGTTGCATATTACTTTGAGACTACGGAACGGTATACCGGGAGATCCCATTGTTCTTCATGTCACACCTCCTTTTTCACTACCCCGGAGAAATTCAAGGGTAATAAAGGAGTTTTTCCAATCAAAGTGGTATTATTCGGATTTGGGATTTATTATTATTTTTCAGAGTCGCCACCTGGATTTTTTTATGATGTTCCAGGACACCGTTTTATTTTAAAAATCCCAAACCGAGGAAATTTTGACTCTGTTTTAAATTTTCCGCGACCAGAAATCCGAGTAAGGAATTATGTTAACCCAGGAGAAGGTGTTAGGCATTCCCGAGTTCCGTGGTTCTAGCACGGTCTCTTAACTATTAGTATTTGGCCTAAATTATCTGATTATTTACATATTTTAGCCTATTGTGCATTTAGCCGTTTAATTTTTAAACGCTTTTAGTATTTATGGATTTATCTTGAAACAAGTCACGATGGCGTGCACTTGTTTGTTTGATTTTTGGACACATTATAACTACGCCACATGAAATGCACCCGCAATTACAACATGTGATTTTTATTATAATTTTGAAGTTGAAGACGGGGACATGAGTTGTCGCACCCGAGTGTAGGTTACGTAGTCAAGACTATTGGTCATGACGGTTTTATTTGAGGCAATGTTCGATTATTCTTTATGTTTTCTATTTGAAGGAGCGTTTTAGCTTTAAGACCAATTAGGACGTTTATGGATTTATCTTAAATAAGTCACGATGGCATGCACTTGTTGTTTTTTAGCACACGGCAACAACGTCACATGAAATGCACCCGTGGTCGCTATGTGCGTTTTTATTAGTTGTTTAGAGTTGAGGGTCGGGGGCATGAGTTGCCACTCCTGAGTGTAGATTATTGTAATTTTGGTACTTCCTATTGAATCTCAAACTAAAAGAAGTATTTTTCTGCCTAGATCAAATTTTCCAGCCTAAACGACAAGATTCTTGGGCTATGGCCATATTTTAGCCCAATTTGTTTCAATTCTTTTGGCAAATCCTAATTGTGGCTAGTTTTGATATGATTCGAATTTGAACAGTCTGAATAACCAAGAGCAGATATACTAACGCATTTACCATTTGCATTGTAATAAAAGAGGGAGATTTGAGTTGCAAATACAATGCATCAGATTCCTTTGCTGTTCTACCTATATGCCATACATGAATACTTATATACTGCTTACGAATACAATGTAGACCTTTTATCCTCGTTTCCGTGAAGGAACAACTTTTATAAAAAAAAAAATAAACTAACTAAGCCTCTTAAATGAAGATTATCCGATTTTTTTTTTTTAGGAAAAGAGTTGATACTCCTCATACCATTCAACAGAAAATTATTTAACACAATTAATGGGCCTGAAATTCTAGTTTCCCTAACTGTCATGATAAACATTACTGGAAATACAACTGATTCGCAAACTTTAATATAGTCCAGTCCT
Source organism: Nicotiana knightiana (assembly GCA_005239525.1). Classification (NCBI taxonomy): domain Eukaryota; kingdom Viridiplantae; phylum Streptophyta; class Magnoliopsida; order Solanales; family Solanaceae; genus Nicotiana; species Nicotiana knightiana. Next base: position 41,099 of record ML381930.1, read on the forward strand.
TATTACAACTAAAAATATATACAAAAGGCTGTAATTACGCTATTACGTTGTTCTTAAATTAAATATACAAGTTCTAATAATAAGAAGAAAATAAAAGGAACAAGGTTAGCTGCTGCTCCTGTGAAATCCAGCAACTTTCATACTTTAGGGTCTGCATTCTTCAGCTTTTAGTCCCAACTGGACCATACAGAACTCATGTGCACTATAAAAGACTGAATCTGATCATTACATAGATCAGATTCGACCCTTTACATGCTACTCCCATAGTGACATAAGATCTAAGTCGTCCAAACCAACATATATAAGCATCCTATGGGGTGAATTTGCCCATTTAAAGGGTCAGATTCACTACCCTTTAATGCTATCTAATGACTCTATTATGACTTCAGGGATATAGAATTAATCACAGAAGCCTTTAAGAGATAATTCTACTGTTATAATCACACATAGATGAACAACCAGATTTTTAACAACCAATTACAGATTCAGCAGAAAAGAAAGCTACATATTTTATGCATTTTTCTTAGATTGAATCTGACTATAAGGGAGAATCTGATTCAAACCCACAGGTACAACCTTTTTTGACATTTTTATCAACCATACCAATACTTCAACCAGTATTCATTTGAACACTTTGAATATTCTTGGCCTTTTTAGAGAATGAATCAGACCATACAAAGGTTCCGATTCTTTACTCTACAGCCATTCTTAACTACATGCTATATACCCTTTAAAGGGTGAATTTCAACCATCTATACTACTGTTTTGTGCCCCATTATGGGGTGAATTTGACCATTGATGGGTCAAATCCATCCACCCTAGTGCTAATACTAACCTATCTAGAGACTTGCTTGTTGAATCTCCTTATTGACCAAGAGACTCAATTGAAAGCATATTTTCTGCACACTGATAGAGGGAACCTGACCATAGAGAAGGTCAGATTCTATACCATAGTGCAGCCTCATTTTTTTTTTAGGAAGTAGAACTACGATTATCAACTACATTTATATACCTCTAACAAAATATACCAGCAAAGAAATACCAATAGCAGAACTACATTTATCACACTCATAAACTCATATCCACACCCACATTGTCACATTACATAGAACAGAAGAAAAAGCTTCAGATATCAAAAAACAGCCAACTTATAGTGAACAGAAGATCAAAATTTCAAATCAACATTTCATTGAGAACAGATGAATGGATACATACCTTCTTTAACAGTATTACAGAAGAAAATTTGACCAAATAAAGGTCAGATGCTAAAAACAGGAGATCAACACAGCAACTAATAGGCAACAAGACCAGCAGTAGGGAAACCCAGAAAGTGAGAGATTGAAAACCAGAAATTGAAGCAAGACCAGCAAGAAAAACAGATTTCAACCGGATAAACTTAAAAACCCAGAAAACCAGCCAGCTACCACCCAAGTTCAAGAATACCAAGACTGAGAAAAACCAGATTTTTTCAGATATTTCTATACCTAATCGATTTTCTTTCAGTATAGGATTTCTACTGTGTCTGTGTATGTGAAATTTCTGTATCCAGATTTTCAGAAGGCAAAAAGGTTCGAAAAGAGTCCCCTGCTAATGGTCCAAGGTGTGTCTATATATAGGGGGATTTTTATAAGATATGCTCAGCTTATTCCTTATCTTAAATGAGCTGAAAAGGGTACAGGTACAACTGTCAACCCTATCCTTTTGGAACAGCTGTACCTTCCAGGACATTCCAGCCCTTATTCCCCTTCTAAAAATATCTGATTTTTAGATATTTCCTTATTCTAGAAGGTTCGTGGGTTGTTACACCCAAGATTCCTCAATTAAAAATCCTACACTACCCCTTAAGACATCCTAGAATTACTCTTTTAGTAATCAAGGGATAGTGTTTAGTTATTAGGTTGATTAACTTAATCTTTTAAATTAGTACTAGTGCTAATGAAATTGATTTAAGTTAGTTACTAGAAGTTGAGCAAGCTGAAATTGATTTGGAATTAGCTTGAGAGTAGGCTTAGGTGAATTACTTAGATTTAGACTTAACTGTGATTAACCCAATTTGGAAGATTAGGCTTAATCATCCTAATTGAATGGTTAACTTGACAACTAACCATTAATGAATTTGCAAACCTAGACTGACCCTTAGCTTAATTAGTTTAATTTGTTTTTTTCCAAGTTTAAGAATTATGTTTATTCAAGTGATTCATTAGGTTGCTATTAGACTTAGTTGATTGGATAACCGATCTTAACTAGTTATCTAGGACTCATATCAATTAAGTTGTTGGATTAATTATTTTATCCCTTTTGATTTTTAGATTAGGTTTACTAATTAAGTGTGACTAATTCCTCATTGCTTAATTAATTTACCCAAATTGACTAACACATGAATTACAATCAGTAGTTTAATTGAATTAATTGATTTGGGCAATTTCATTAAGTGTAGATTAGGCTTATCTATTAATCCTAGTCAATTGAATGATTAATTTTACAAAGATGAACTAACTTATTTTGATCATTTTAGGATTTTAGGTTAATCATTTTTAGGAATTCTGTTAGGTTAACTATTAGACAATAAGTCACCTATTTAGTAATTACCTAATCAATTAATTGACTACCCTAATGACTAACACAATTGAGTAGACCATGAAGCAATTAATCAAAAAGCAGTCACATTTTAAGCGAACAAACAATGAAAACAAACCATTTGCAAGACCTAACATGAATCGATCAAGCAAAACATTCCTAGTTTCAATCAATAATTATCAGAAAATCCTAACAACTAAGCAAGTTTGTAAAACAGTCAAGAATGTGCATAACATGTTAACAAATCGAGGCATTGCAGATTGGAGAAAACACAATCACGCATACACACAGTGGCAAATCGAACTATGCCGATAATCATGGTTGTCAAGAAACCTAGTTATTAATTGAAGAAAAGAGTTAACCAAAAACATGCTTATAATCAGAGCTTAACTAATCAGTGAGACAACTCATGAACAATGAAATAAAACAATGAAAAAGAAACAAAACCTAGACCTAAAATAGTAACAAGAACAATGATGAAAACGGTAAAATAAACATGTGTACTAAAACAGTCATGCAATATAACAAAACCTAAAAACTAACCCTAATTAGCCTAAACTTTATACAATCAAAACCAAACCTCAGATAAATTATGAAATCTAGCATGTTTCAATTAACCTAACCAAATGGTATAGACAGAAAAAATCAAACAAAACAGGAAAAGACCTAATACTGCAATTACCTAAATCGTGTAAGTTAAATAAGAACATGACCATAGAAGAAGATAGAAGATAAAGATAAAGAAAACAGAAGAGGTATTACCCAAGGTTTGGTTTGGGAAAACAGTCATCAATTTGAACCAAACTCCACAGGATAAATGAACTTTAGACGGCCATAAATCAATTTCTCTCATCAAGAGAAATCGATTTATGAAAGTCTCTGGTTCAGACGGCCTAAAAATTGGACTAAAATTTAAAGGGGAAAAATTAGGATTTTGGGTCTTAGATCCGAGATTCGAGAATTTTTAGGTTAGTTTGAAGGAAACTATGGTGATATACGACAAGAGAAAGACGAAGTGATCATCTGGTGTTAATTTGGCGTGGTTTGGAGGTGGTCCGCCGCCGATAGGAGATTTCCGGGCTTCAAAATCCTATGGCGGCTAGGTTTCTTTTGAGAGAGAAGAGAGAAGGGTGAGGTGGCTCTAGGGTTTGGGGGGTTAGAATTTGATGAAATGAGGGTGGGTAGGAGTGTTTGGACAGTTTAATAGTATAGGAGTTGTGGGGTTCCCAACCGTTTGATTTGTTTTGATCAACGGTTAGGATGGGTTGTAGGGTGAAACGGGGTAATTTTGGTGGGGGGAAAACAAGCCGGGTAAGGGCTCAATTGGGCCTGGTTACTGGAGTAGTGTAGATATAGGTTTGGGCCTGGGTATTTCTTGGCCCCAGGTCCGATTTTAGGCCTAATTTGCCTATACTAATCTAATTAATTAACTTTTAATTAAATCAAACACTTAATAGAAAAGTGTAGTAACTAATTCTAACTTAATTTTTCTATTTATTAATTAATTTTGATATTCCTAATTAAATCCATAAAAAATGATTAATTTTAGCAATTAGTTATCAAACTACATCACCTCAAATAATCATTATTCGTTTGTTATTCAATTAAACTAATCACAAATAATGAGTTTATAATTCCTTGATAATAATGGTGCACCTAATTATGCAATTTTAAATAATTTTAAAAGACGAATTTTGAATATGCAAATGCAAAACAATTCACAATTAATCATTAAAAATTCAACAAATCCATAAGATTAATTTACTTATCTAATTTTGTAGGAGTATTTAGTAGGTAAAAAATTACATGCTCACAGCTGCCCCTCTTTTCTTGGAAACACGAAGAGTTTTCGGGCAAAGATAAAGTGAGTAGTTATGAACAACTTTTACCCGTTCAAATACTCCATGTGAAGCGTTTTTTTGAAAAAGTTTGACCGAACCTTGCTTCAAAGGTTGCCTACATATCCTTTGCTATAAAGGAATCAGGTCAGTGTAGTTCTGGAAGTTTTGGTAGCTGGGACTACCGGGTAACTGTGATTTCACGGTGGTTGTTGCTGTTACTGCTTGCTGAGCTCCTTATTACTCCAAAATCAAAATTGAAAAAGAATAAACTAAACCTACCAACTACGAGTTACAAGATTCCTATCTATGAGTCTTCTGAAGCTTGATCTTGAGTCTTGGCTGCTTCTTTATACAGACTCCGATCTGAATCTTGATGTTTGTTAGTTATAGGTGTTGGTTCAATCTTGTTCATCTTTTCGGATCAAGAATGGACATGCATAGCTTGTGAATTCAATCTGTCTTGAGCAGTCCACCTCTTTTCCGCTTCTGTACTTTGGGGTTCAACTCTTTTCTCTTCTTCTTTTCTTTTATTCTGAATTGAGACGTCTTCTTTTGGTCGTCTCGAATCCATTGTCCTAAATTGTAATCTGCACAAAAACAAATGAACAAAATTTTCTGCCCCAGTTTTTACTAGGAAAATTTCGTGAGTTATTGTAACGAAATCTATGCTACTTCATTATTGAAAGCAATAAAAAGTTGGGCCCTAGTGTACCTGGAGTTATTGTATACTAGGGATTGGATACCCTATACCTAAAAAGTAAAATCAACTAGGGATTGGGGACCCTATGTTGGAAAAGATTGACAGGTTATGCTGTCGTCGAGAAAAGATCATTGGGTGATGCCGGTATTTGAGGGAGGATCAACGGGTTATGCCGTTGTCAAGAAAGAGATCACCAGGTTATGCTGGTGTCTGGAAAGGTCAACAGGTTATGTTGTTTCCAGAAAAAGAGACCACTGGTGTCAGGGAAAAGATCAACAGGTTATGATGTTGTTAGGAAAGGATCACCAGGTTATGATGGTGTCTGGAAAGGTCAACATGTTATGTTGTTGCCAGGAAAAGGGATCACTGGGTTATGACAGTGTCAGGAAAAGATCAACAGGTTATGTTGTTGTCAGGAAAGGATCACCAAGTTATGCTGGTGTCTGGAAAGGTCAACAGGTTATGTTGTTGCCAGGAAAAAGGATCACTGGGTTATGCTAGTGTCAGAAAAAGGTCAACAGGTTATGTTGTTGTCAGGACAAGGGATCACTAGGTTATGCTAGTGTCAGGAAAGGTCAACAGGTTATGTTGTTGCCAGGAAAAGGGATCACTAGGTTATGCTAGTGTCAGGAAAAGATCAACAAGTTATGTTGTTGTCAGGAAAGATCACCAGGTTATGCCGGTGTCTGGAAAGGTCAACAGGTTATGTTGTTGCCTGGGGAAAAGGGAATGATCAACAGGTTATGCTGTTGTCAGAAGAAGATCATCGGGTTATGCCGGTGTCTGGCATGGTATACAGGTTATGTTGTTGCCCCAGAAAAAGAGATCACCGGGTTATGCCGGCGTCAGGAGATGATCAACAGGTTACGCTGTTGTCAGAAAAATATCACCAGGTTATGTTGGTGTCTGCTTGGGAGTGGGACCCCTATGTTGGCATTAACTGAGGACTGGGATATCCTAGGTTGGCATCGAGTTATGTCGGCATCAGGTTATGCTGGCATCAACTAGGGAATGGAGACCCTATGGAACATCCTATGTTGGAAAAGGTACAGCTAGGGATTGGAGACCCTATACCACTTTAGGTTTGGACTGTCTTCAACATCGTTTTCTTCTTTTTTTTCTTTTCGTTTTATTTTGAGTGAATGCGGGAAATAACTTTGGAGAAAACTTCCCTTTTTGGAGTTGTTACTGTAGAGCTCTTTCTAGACCTTGCGCAATTTCTTTTGGTTGTACCTACTTTTGCACATGTTTCCTATTTTCAAACAAAGAACAATTTGTTAGTTTGAAACGGTGGTTGGTTTTGCGTCCTTGATTATTTCAAGCTGCTTGATATCAGCCTGTTTGACGAAGATCTAAACGGTTTGCTTGTTTGCTGGGGATTGGGTTTCATTTTCAAACCCGGGGACCTTGGCTTTCTAGATTTCGTCATGGTGACCGGTCACGTGGGACCCAACATTTCAGCTTTATTCTGCCTTTGTAGGCCTTTCACTTGCTTCCTTTTGGATTTCTAGAGTATTCAGGGGGGACTTTTGTCCCTCAAATTCTGCTGCGCTGGTTAGTCTCGAGAGACTTAACCTTTCCAATTTTACTTCGCCTTTATCGACCTTCCATTTTTGGTTTTTCCCCCGTCTTTAATTTAAAGCACCTGGAGCGCTTTGGCTTTTCAGAATTTGCCGAGAGGGTTAGCCACATGGGAATTAACCTTTCACTTCAATTCTCTTCATAGGCATTTTGATTTGATCTTCTCCTTTCAAGAGTTTTGTCTACAGCATCGGCCATTGTGTCCAGTCGGGATCGACTTGATGCCCCTAGTGAGGCTTGGTGCCTTTTGTATGTTGGCTCGTGTCAAATGAGAACCCTGTAAATCAGTTTTGCCATCCTTTCTTTGTCTTATTTCAGTAATAGAGTTAGACCGAAAGGGATTGAGAAACAATAAATGAAAGAATGGATAATGAGTTTAAACGAAAGGTATCCCTTTCGGGGAAAGGAAGGAAGGACTTATCTGGAGTACATGCAGACTTCAATGAACATGACATGCCTTTTGGACTGGATTCCTGATCCGTGTAAACCTTCCGACTCTCAAAAATTCATCACAACCATTACCTCGAGATTGAGAAACATTGCCCCTAACTTTATTCAATTCAGTGACCCATTATCCTTTTCGATCAGTGGCGCCCTTTGCGGGTTTTTGCCAGCTGGCCTCTCTCATTTCTCTTCTTACCGTCACCTTGTAGTGCTCTTTGCGAGTTTTCACTAACAAGACTCTCTCATTTTTAATTTCTCTGCTTACCGTCGCCTCACGGTGCCCGTGTGGGTTTTCACCGATAAGAATCTCTCATTTTATTTCTGTCATTTGCTTGTACCAGATCCAACTCTATATCCTCCCACTTTAGACATCTTTGCCGATTGATCGGAAGGACTTGAATAGGGTTTTGGTGAAAATAATTTGTATTGAATTACAACTTTGGAACATTTTATACGAAAACGTCGCTGGACATAAGATTTGCCCCAGCTTAAACTCTTGAGGAAATGTGGAATCTTATTTTGGTGTGACTGAACCCCAGGGGGAGGCTGCCTACGTATCCTTTCGGAATCAAGTCAAACGTAGTTCAGGGAAACATTTTTGTTTTTGTTTTGGTTTGGATTTTTGTTTTGTTTTTACTCTTTTTTTTTTTCAAAATTTCAATCGAATTTTTTTTTTCCAATAACACTTTCGGGTTCCAAAGAGGGTAATCAAAGAAGAGTAACCGGCTCAAAGGGTTTGCAAAAATATTAATGGTGTTTGGGTAGCGAGAATGGAAGCCTTCGTCACTTCAATCGGAGAACTTTTAACATTATGGAGGATCAAACGTAGTACCTTTTAACTGCATCTGCATTGACAGCCGTTTCGGGGTCATTTCCTTCGATGTCCCCCAGGTATAACGCTCCTTTTTGGTAGCAATTTCCTTATGATGTATGGACCTTTCCGATTTGGGGCAAATTTTCCTTTCGCCTCTTTGTGGTGCGGGAGGATACGTCTTAATACAAGTTGTCCCACTTCGAAGTTCCTAGGTCGCACTTTCTTATTGTAAGAGCGGGCCATTCTTTGTTGGTACAACTGCCCGTGGCACACTGCGGCCATCCTTTTCTCATCAATCAGAGTTAATTTCTCCAGTCGGGTATTGGCCCATTCATCATCCTCAATTTCTGCTTCGACAATAATCCGAAGGGAAGGAATTTCAACCTCTCCTATTATTACGGCTTCAGTACCATAAACCCGGTAGGTACGGAGGAGCCCCAACCGACGTGCGCACGGTCGTGCGATATCCCAACAATGCAAAAGGCAGCTTCTCGTGCCATTGCCTCGATGTTTGAATCATTTTCCTGAGAATTTTCTTGATGTTTTTGTTTTCTACTTCAACGACGCCATTGGCTTTGGGCCGGTAAGGGGTGGAGTTGCGGTGTGTGATTTGAAACTGTTCACACACCTCCCTTATCAAGTTACATTTCAGATTCGCAGCATTGGCGGTAATGATAGTTTTTGGGATACCAAAACGACAAATGATATTAGAATGCATGAAATCCACCACCTCTTTCTTAGTGACAGCTTTGAACGTGACTACCTCGACCCATTTTGTGAAGTAGTTGATAGCAACCAAGATAAATCTGTGCCCGTTTGAGGCCCTTGGCTCGATTGGCCAAATGACATCCATTCCCCAGGCAACAAACGGCCAGGGTGCTGATAGAGGATGCAGTTATGATAGTGGTGCGTGGATTAAGTCGCCATTTTTTTGACACTTATGGCACTTCTGGACGAAACCAAAACAATCTTTCTCCATGGTCATCCAATAATATCCATCCCGCAAGATTTTCTTTGCGAGGACGTACCCATTCATATGGGAACCGCATACTTCTGAATGCACCTCGCTCATAATCTTTTCAGCTTCTTTGGCGTCTACACATCTTAATAGATTTAGATCGGGAGTTCTTTTATACAGTACTTCCCCACTTAGGAAGAAACTGCTGGCGAGCCTTCGGATGGTTCTATTTTGGTCTCCATTGGCCTGCTCTGGATATTCTTTTGTCTTCAAGAATCTTTTAATATCATGATACCATGGTTGGACGTCGGGTTCTACTTCGACCGTGTTGCAATAACCATGCCTTTCCTTGATCTGAATCTCTAGCGGGTCTATGTGAACATTACTCAGATATGGCAGCATTGTAGCTAGGGTAGCCAACGCATCGGCTAACTCGTTGTGGCACCGAGGAATATATCTGAACTCGACAGCTTTGAATCACTTGCTAAGATCCTCCACATGCTGTCTGTAGGGAAGGAGCTTAACATCTCGAGTTTCCCACTCTCCCTAAGCATGCTTGATGATCAAGTCGGAGTCCCTCATGATCAATAACTCTTCTATATCCATGTCAATGGACATGTTCATGCCCATTATACAAGCTTCATATTCAGCAGTATTGTTTGTGCAAAAGAAATGTAGGTGGGTCGTGGCAGGGTAGTGTTGTCCTGTGGGCGAAATCAAGATTTCCCCTATCCCAATACCTTTTGCATTGGTTGCTCCGTCGAAGAACATTTTCCAGGTGTCAGTGCCTTCCGAGATTACTTCACGGAATTGACTTCCTCATCCGAAAAATAAGTTCTCAACGGTTGGTATGCATCATCAACCGGATTCTCAGCTAGATGATCGACCAATTCTTGAGCTTTCATAGTTGTGCGGGTGACATAGACAATGTCGAACTCTGTGAGCAAGATTTTCCATTTTGCTAATCTCCCGGTGGCCATTGGCTTTTGGAATATGTACTTCAAAGGATCCAACCTAGTTATGAGGTAGGTGGTATAAGCCAACAAATAATGTCGGGGCTTCTGAGCAACCCAAGTTAGAACGCATCAAGTTCTTTCCAACAGAGTATACTTGGCTTCGTAGCTTGTGAACTTCTTACTCAAGTAATATATGGCCTTCTCTTCCCGGTTGCGTCATATTTCCCGAGAACACACCCAAAGGAATTTTCCAACATTGTCAGGTATAAGAACAAAGGTCTCCCTAGTTCTGGTGGGACTAGCACTGGCGGATTCGACAGATATTCTTTGATCTTGTCGAAAGCGTCCTGGCATTCGTCTGTCCATTTGATGGTTGCATCTTTCTTCAACAGCTTGAATATAGGCTCACATATGGATGTCAACTGAGCGATGAACCTGCTAATGTAATTCAACCTACCCAGTGGGCTCATGACCTCCTTCTTGGTTCTTGGAGGTGGGAGATCCCGAATAGACTTTATCTTTGTCGGGTCCAGCTCGATGCCCCGTCGACTGACTATAAATCCCAGTAATTTTCCGGATGGAACTACGAAAGCACACTTGGATGGGTTTAATTTCAGATCATATTTACGCAGGCGTGTGAAGGATTTCCTCAAATACTGCACATGGTCATCTTGCGTCCTAGATTTAATGATCACATCATCCACGTACACTTCAATTTTCGGATGCATCATGTCGTGGAATATGGCGGTCATGGCCCTCATATAAGTTTCCCCAGTGTTCTTCAAGCCAAACGGCATAACCCGGTAACAGTAGGTTCCCCAGGGTGTAGTGAAGGTTGTCTTTTCTGCATCCTCTTCGTCCATCAACACCTGGCGATATCTGGCATAACAATCGACAAAAGACTGTACCTCATGTTTGGCACAATTGTCAACTAGGATATGTATGTTTGGAAGTGGAAAATTATCTTTGGGACTCGGTTTATTCAGATCTTGGTAGTCGACACATACTCGGACCTTTCCGTCCTTCTTAGGTACCGGAACCACATTGGCCATCCAGGTGGTATATTGGACCACTCGGATTACTCCGGCTTTTAGTTGTTTAGCGACCTCTTCTTTGATCTTGTCACTCACGTCTGTTTTAAATTTCCTCTGTTTGTGTTGGACAGGTGGATAACCGGGGTAGGTCGGCAATTTGTGTACCACCAAATCCACACTTAGCCCGGGCATTGTCATCATAGGACCAAGCAAACACATCTTTGAATTCAAATAGGAGTTGAATTAAGGCGTCCCTAGTTCTTTATCCGTGTGGACGCTTATCATGGTTTCTTGAATCTCCTCTGCATTACCCAAGTTAACGGGTTCTGTTTCATTTAAGTTTGGCTTAGGCTTATTCTCGAATTGTTCCAGTTCTCGATTTATTTCCCTAAAAGCCTCTTCTTCATCATATTCCGGTTCTTGGTTCATTATTTCGAGTTTAGACGGCATATTAAGATCAGAGCATGAAGTCCGCAAGCATGTCATGTTTTTAAGGCCGCATTATTAGGACTGAAAAAATAAGAAAAGTAAACAAAAATCAGAAAGAATAATAGACGATGAAATTTTGATTTGATTTCATTGAATTTGAACATAGGAGGGTTTACATCGGAATTCAAAAGTCAAGAAATTAAAAACACTTGAGTTACACCCTGAAATAACTCATAGTGCAGAAAAGATGGAAAAAGCTGAACTACCGGGACTACCGCCTGACGGGGAATGGAGTAGCCTTCCAGTTTTGCAACTTGGAGGCAGGCCCCATATACTGCACTTCAGCAGTACTGGAGCCTTCTCCTAGTTGGACCATATGAGCCTCATACAACATCTGTCTTATTGCTCCGCATATTTCTTCAATTTCTTCGGCAGTGAAAGCCTCTTCCTCTTCCTCTACATATTTTGGCTTGACGAATGATTTGGTGATGTGCGGGACCGGCTGAGGCAATACCCAACCATTTTTCTTACGTTGGTCTACCCATTGTTCATCGTCGGGAGTAGCTTGAAACCCTATGTCGAAGAACTTCTTACTGGCAGGCAAGGTGAAAGGTTCTTTAATACCTTGCAAGAACACCCCGAGCCCTTTCCCAAGTGTTTACCCATGTTTAATCATGTCGCTAGAAACCATAATTGATGTGTTTGATAGGAAGGGTTGAGGGCACGGGATTCCTTCCTCATGTTGGTCTGCAACCACAATCTCGAAAGCCTGGTAGATTATGTGCTCGCTGCCTTCTCTTGCTTCCAGGCATGGGACTGATGGATCCCTGTAAATAGATTTCTCGTCCTCTCCATGGACCATAATTTCCGAGTCTTCATATTCGAACTTAACCATCTGGTGGAGAGTAGATGGCACTGCCCTCGCCGCATGGATCCAAGGCCTTCCTAGGAGATAATTGTAGGAAGTATCCATATCCATGACCTGGAATGTCACTTTAAAATCTACACGGCCGATTGCCAAGACCAAATCAATCTCCCCGATTGTGTCTCTCTTGATGCCATCGAATGCGTGGACGCACACATTGTTGGGCCTAATTCTCTCAGTCTCGATCTCCATTCTTTGTAGGGTCGAGAGAGGGCAAATATCAACCCTAGATCTGCCGTCCACCATAACTTTTTTCACATAGTACCCTTCCAATTAACGGTTAGGTGGAGAGATTTGTTGTGGGCAGCCCCTTCTAGAGGCAAGTCATTTTTGCTAAATAAGATCCCGTTGACTTCGAAAAATCGTTCTGCCATTCTTTCCATTTGCTCGACTGTGGTCTCGGCTGGAACATATGCTTCATTAAGTGTTTTGATCAGGATTTTCTTATGCTCGTTTGAACTTATCATCAAGGATAGAAGTGAAAACTGAGTGGGGGACTTTCTGAGTTGCTCAATTATGGTGTATTCAGAGTTTTTCATATTTTTGAAAAATTCTTCTGCCTCTCCGGCACTGATCGGCCTTTTAGGCGGAAAGCATTTCTGCTTGCTTTTTTTCAATTCTTCCAGGTTGAGGTATTTCTCTGATGAGTTTATCTCACTTGTTTCCCTAGTAATTTCTTTTCCTTTGTACGTCACCACCATCGTGTTCTAATTCTAGGGGACGGCAGTAGTATTCTTCACGGGAGTCTGCGATGCGCGGCTAATAACCACGGGCTCATTCAGCCTTGGTGAAATTATTTTCCCACACGCCACATACGTCGCCTTTAGCACGTACATTTTTGGACCGTTCATCATTGTTTTGTTGAATTGTGACCTTCTGGGAGGACTTAACACACCTTGTTCCTTCCTGGGTGCCTTGGGGATGTAAAGAACAGCGTCTTTAGACGGTCCCATATTCGTCTTGGCTTCAGCCTTCCTTGTGGCATGGGGGACGGGGTTACTCTGCTTCATTTCTTTGACTGGTTTGGGTGCCGCCTTGGGATTTTTCTCCACATCTGCGATGGCGATGATAGTTTTTAAAGCTGGATCAAAATCCTGGTCTTCGCAAATCATGCCAATGACGGGCCCATTATTGTGAGCGAGCAATGGATTGTTCGTCACATTGGGAGTCTCTTCATCCCTTAGCACCACCTTCTTTTGTTCTATAAGGCTTTCCACAGACCATTTGAGGGTCCAGCAATCTTCCGTGTCGTGCCCTTCTGCTCCAGAGTGGTAGGCACAATTGGTACCCCGTCTATATGATGGCGATTGAGGATTCTGCCCGTTCGGAGGTACGGGCTGCAGGAGTCCCGTCTGGACTAACTTTGGGAAGAGGCTGGAATATGGCTCGTCGATGGGAGTGAAATTAAGTCTCCTTGGTGGTTCACGGGGATAGGCATTGTACGGGTAGTTGTTTTGAGGAGGGCGTGGATTATATGGGGTTGGGGGACGATGGTTATTTCTTGGGGGTGGAGCTCTGTTCTGGTTGTAATGTTGTTGCGGCCTGGGATGCGACTGAGTGTTCATTACCGCATAGGTAAAAGGGGAAGTAGTATAAATTGCGTCTTGGTGAGGATAGTAGTGTTGGGAAGCTTTGGAAAATGGGCGTGGGTATTGCCGAGAATTCCTGACATCGGAAACCATCATGGCCCCTTCTTCCTTCTTCTTTCTGTTGGCTGCACTCCCGGATCCGCTTTGGATGGCTTGAGAGGTTGCTCTTATGGCACATTGACTCAAGATACGACCGGTTTTCAAACCATTCTCAACCATTTATCCAATTTTGATTGCTTCCGCAAATGGTTTGCCCATGGCGGACATCATATTTTGGTAATCAGCTTCCTGTGCTTGTAGAAAGACACTGACCATTTCGACCTCATCCATCGGACATTTGACCGTGGAAGCTTGTTCACTCCACTTAATGGCGTATTCTCTGAAACTTTCTGAGGATTTGTTTTTAAGATTGGATAGAGAGTTTCTATCTGGAGCGATATCCACGTTGTATTGGAATTGCCGAACAAAGTCCCGTGCCAGGTCATCCCATACATGCCAGCGGGATATATCCTGGTCCATGTACCATTCTGATGCAATCCCTGTCAAGCTTTCTCCGAAATATGCCATGAGAAGTTCCTCTTTTCGACCTGCTCCCCGGAGCTAGTTGCAGTACCTTTTCAGATGAGCTATGGGGTCCCCATGTCCGTCATACTTTTCGAACTTGGGGGTTTTAAACCCCAAGAGGCAAGTGGACGTGCGGGAACATGCACAAATCCGTATAGGAGAAGTTTTTCTGCCCGCTCATCCCCTGTATATTCTTGAGGCTCTGCTCAATACTATTCATTTTCCGAGCCATTTCTTCGTGCTCGGGGCTTTTCTTATCTTGTCCAAAAGTGACCTCATACTGCGTTTGTTGGGGGTATGCATTGGGAGTAACATGAGTGGTCTCCAAATGGACGGGCGGTGTTTGGAATGTGAATGCTGGTGGCTCGAAGCTTGGCCTGGAGATAGTCGGTGGAGTCGTGGCAGAGATTAGTGGTGCTGTGAAGATGTTGGAAGACACACCGGAAAACAGGGCCTGGGGGCAAACCTCAGAAGGCCTTCCGGCAAAGTGAGGCGGCATAAACGGCGTGGCTGGGTAACTTATGGGGATGTTGGATGTCCCGCCAGCCCTAGGAATTATCTTTGGGAAACCCAGGATGGTACTGGGTGGTTCCCTACCATTGGACCATGCGTCCCACATTTCCAGCATGCAGCGACGCAGAGTCCTGTTCTCTTCAGCTGTCGCTGACTCAGATGTTGGGATGGCTGGATTCAGGTCTTCCACAGAAGAGTTGACAATTGATAAGTGACTTTCGGATGTCATTTCTATGCTCCCTTTTGATCTAGTGAAGTAAGTATGGCAAGCCAGGTTACCGCAAAACCAACCACCTAAAAACACCTTTAAGATTGAACCAACAAAACGTTAGGTTGAAACATTTATCACATAGGGAATCGCACGTTTGAGGTATGCAATGCACCTAGGCAATTAGATGCTTTCCATATGTTTTGCAACAGTTGTGTATTTCATCCCGGCTTTATTTCTTGGTTTTGAACTTTTCCCTTTTTTATCACTCTTGTCCTTCTTTTTGTTATTATTTTCGCTCTTTTATTCCTTACTCGGTTTCCTTTCTTAAGGTTATGATCGAATCCTATGTGGATTGCCTACGTATCACGGCTCCGAGTGAATCAGATCATCACGTAGTTCAAATGATAAATAAATATCTTTCTAAAACTTTCATTCATTAAAAATACTTCCAATTACAAAATTTTTTAGCCCACTTTTGGAAATTTCAAAATTACAAAACAGACTCAACACATACTTTTCTTGGAAATGTAAAAGCTACAGTGGACTTAGATAGGACTGTGACAGGAAAAGAAAACACAGACTCGAGAAAACATCAAGAGTACATCAGTGCTTCCAATGCTCCAGGGACTTGCGGGGCATCATTCGGCCTTGTCACGGGCCTGCGTACCAAATCTTGCTGGAGGCGGCGTAGGTCATCCATTATCTTGTAGATGAAGATCATTACCGCTGAGAAGAAGGTGGTCCGAGATATATCTTCGCATTCCTGGCATTTGGTGACAATGTAATCGGCTATATCTCGGAGCCTTTGCCTGATGACACCTTTTTCCTGAAGTAGATGCCCGATATGCTGGGCTTTTGCCTCTAAAACCTGGGCGTCTTTGTGACTCTGCTCTTGCCATTTTTGCAATTCGTCTTCCTACTGAGCTATCATGGCGTAGCACTGTTCCCTTTCTGCTTTAAATCTTTTTGCTTTCTTGGCCGTTTCATTTTCAAAGGTGGCCATCCTTTCTTTTAAGCTCATAACTTCTTGGTCATGCTTTCTCTTCATTTTTTGCACGAATTCTGCTCTTCCTTACGCATTCTTTGCCAATTTTGCTCGAACTTGGGTCAAATCCTCTTCGCCTCTGTCCAGGTCATCACCATAGCTACACAACTTTTGCCTGAGGCTGGTGAAAAGTCTTTCGTCAGCTCTGCTTCTCTCAGGGTTTTCAATGGCTATCCTCATTTTCTGGATCTGAGCCCGGAGGGCCTCATTTTCTTTGTTCAACTTGTTTCTTTCCCTTTTGGCTGCAGCAGTTTGTAAAGTGTTTTCAAACTTGAGTTCCATGATCTGGGCCTCCAGTTTACTTATTGTAGCTTGGTAGTTGATTTCCTTCTCTATTATGACCCAGTGTTCTTGTGTCTGCTCAGTAAAATACTGCACTTGAGGTCTTTTCGCAGGTCGCTCTGGTTCTTGGTGCTCTCTGCTCCTTCTGCCATACCGAGAAGTGTAGGCGGGCTCTACTTCCCCCTTGGATAAATTTCTCACCCGAGTCTGAGGTTCTAAAAATCTGTACTTGTTCCAGATTTGACGGGCCCTGCCTTCAGGAAATGCAGCTCTCGGACATAACTCAATGGCTTGTTGGCTTAAGTGCTCATCATGTGGAACACCCTGTTGTCTTCCCAACTGTCGTAAGACCCGATGTGGGCCATATGTGTAAATGCTTCGCAGCCCCATTAACAAAAGATATCACACCTCAGCAGACATATTGATAACCTCGCCGACAGGGAGCCACCCGAATGTCCACTCGATTCGGTCGACAGTCAATGAACTCAAATATGAGTGTCAGGCCTCTGTGCCCTCAGGAAATTTATGGCCCTCTACCCAAGTACCATGTTCTTCGATACAATTCAAATCGGTTAATCCGTAGTTCATGTAGCCTGCGCGGTGACAGAGGTGCTCGATCATCCAAATTTGTAGGAGCAGATTGCACCCTTCAAAGAATTTACCTCCAGACTGGAAAATCGTCAAGGCACGGTTAATCTCAGCTAAAACCAATGGTATAAGGGTGTCATTGGACTTTTTTATCATGAAATCCGCCATCCCCACCAGTCTGATATCTATGAGTCTGTCACTCCTTGGGCAGATTAAGGTGCCCAGGAATGCTACCACGAACACTAGCCCCCGGCGGGCTTCCCATTTAGCCTGGTCTTTGTGAGTTAGGCCAGTGTTGTCAGCTTCATAGCCCCGGGGATCTCCATAACGTATGTATAAAAAATAGAAAGTGCAGAACCCTTCGGATAGGTGTGGGTCTTGGATGTCCCAGCTAATGTTCAAAAGATCCAAGAACTTATGTGGAGTTACCACCCTGGGTGCCACCGGATACCAACTTCTAAGATTGATATTGAGACCAGCATACCACGTTATTTCCTCTAGCGTGGGTGTCAATTCAAAGTCTGAAAAGTGGAACACGTTGTGGGCGGGATCCCAAAATGATACTAGAGCTTCGACGATGTCCAGCCTTGGCTTGATTTATAGAAGACCAGTAAGTCCGCCTAAGGCTTTCACAACAGACTTTCTACTAATTTACCCCAAGTCACTCCACCACATATGGAGTCCCAAGGGGATTTCCTCGACGGCCCTTAAGGGAATGTTTTCAACTGTATTCATCCTGCACATTTGTTTACAAAAATTTTGACCAAATGAAAAAGTGTTATATTTGCCAAGGGTTTTGTAAAAGAAAAATAGACCATCTTTGCGAATACGGCCCTTACATACTTCGGGTAGGAAGTTTTTAGGGTTGTGTTCGCTAATTGGATCAAATTTAAAAAAACAAACTACAGGCGGCTACTTTTGCAAAAATAACCTTTCGGTGCCCCGTTTGGGCAATCTGGCTATTTATGCAAGAATGGTGTCACCTAATTTTATTTAGGACCATATCTTTTGATTTTGAAAAATAAGGTTGGACCCGATGAGGGTTGCCTACGTATCCCAAACCGGTGAGAATCAAACAAGACGTAATTCGAAAAAATCTTGACTGATTTCATTTTCCTTCTTTATTTTCAGAAAATTCTGGCATAGTTTCGGGATAAAACAAGGTGAATTTTCTGTTCTACCTCACTCTTGATTTTTCTGTTTGTTTTTATTTTTTAGCCAGTCAACACACAAGCCGAAACAAACAAATGCATATGTAGCAGGTAAGATGCATCAGGATAGTCTTTTATTTTGGGGGTACACCTGTCCTAGACGGACCCAACCCCTGTGTTGAGTCTCCTAAGTCAAATGCACATGATGCAAATAAGCGTTCCTACTAGGGATCCGGCACGAGGCTATGTTATACTAGGTTTATATCCTGGGGTTTTGTTCTAGACAAGGCTTACCCGAGCAGACAGCTCGAGCCGAGGTCGGGGCAGCGTACCGGGAATACAGAAGCTTCACCAGCTTTGCAACTTGTCCGTACCTCGTTCTAAATTTGGATGACTCTAACAAAAAAGAAGTCATACGAAGTGCACACTTCCCAGATGATTTAGAAGACTCAGAGAGAAGAAGGGTTTCGGCACAGTTTATATGCAATTCAGATAAATATTAAAGCGGTAAATATGGCAATTAGTTAAACACGTAAAATCAGATAAGGAAAGCCAAAACATAACAGTTACATAAGCTCGAATTCTTGAACCCTGAACCTGAGATTCTGGGTTCGGTCCCCAGCAGAGTTGCCAGAGCTTTCACACCTCCTTTTTCACTACCCCCGAGAAATTCAAGGGTAATAAGGGAGTTTTTCCAATCAAAGTGGCATTATTCAGATTTGGAATTTATTATTATTTTTCAGAGTCGCCACCTGGATTTTTCGACGATGTTCCGGGACACCATTTTATTTTTAAAATCCCAAACCACGGAAATTTTGACTCTGTTTTAAGTTGTCCGCGACCAGAAATCCGAGTAAGGAATTATGTTAACCCGGGAGAAGGTTTTAGGCATTCCCGAGTTCCGTGGTTCTAGCACGGTCACTTAACTATTAATATTTGGCCTAAATTATCTGATTATTTACATATTTTAGCCTACTGTGCATTTAGCCGTTTAATTTTTAAACGCTTTTAGTATTTATGGATTTATCTTGAAACAAGTCACGATGGCGTGCATTTGTTTTTTTTTTTTTTTGTACACATTATAACTACGCCACATAAAATGCACCCGAAATTACATGTGATTTTTATTATAATTTTGAAGTTGAAGACGGGGACATGAGTTGTCGCACCCGAGTGTAGGTTATGTAGTCAAGACTATTGGTCATGACGGTTTTATTTGAGGTGATGTTCGATTATTCTTTATGTTTTCTATTTGAAGGAGCGTTTTAGATTTAAGACCAATTAGGACGTTTATGGATTTATCTTAAACAAGATTATCCGATATATTTTTTTTAGGAAAAGAGTTGATACTCCTCATACCATTCAACAGAAAATTATTTAACACAATTAATGGGCCTGAAATTCTGGTTTCCCTAACTGTCATGATAAACATTACTGGAAATACAACTGATTCAAAAACTTTAATATAGTCCAATCCTTATTACAACTAAAAGTATATACAAAAGGTTGTAATTATGCTATTACATTGTTCTTAAATTAAATATACAAGTTCTAATAATAAGAAGAAAATAAAAGGAACAAGGTTAGTTGTTGCTCCTGTGAAAGCCAGCAACTTTCATGCTTTAGGATCTACATTCTTCAGCTTTTAGTCCCAACTGGACCATACAGAACTCATGTGCACTGTAAAAGACTGAATCTGATCATTATAGAGATCAGATTCGACCCTTTACATGTTGCTCCCATAGTGACATAAGATCTAAGTCGTCCAAACCAACGTATATAAGCATCTTATGGGGTGAATTTGCCCATTTAAAAGGTCAAATTCACTACCCTTTAATGCTATCTAATGACTCTATTATGACTTCAGGGATATAGAATTAATCACAGAAGCCTTTAAGAGATAATTCTACTGTTATAATCACACATAGATGAACAACCAGATTTTTAACAAGCAATTACAGATTCAGCAGAAAGAAAAGCAACATGTTTTATGCATTTTTCTTAGATTGAATCTGACTATAAGGGAGAATCTGATTCAAACCTAGAGATACAACCTTTTTTGACATTTTTAACAACCATACCAATACTTCAACCAGTATTCATTTGAACACTTTGACTATTCTTGGCCTTTTTAGAGAATGAATTAGACTGTACAAGGGTTCAGATTCTTTACTCTACAGCCTTTCTTAACTACATGCTATATACCCTTTAAAGGGTGAATTTCAACCATCTATACTACTGTTTTGTGCACCATTATGGGGTGAATTTGACCATTGATGGGTCATATCCATCCACCCTAGTGCTAATACTAACCTATCTAGAGACTTGTTTGTTGAATATCCTTATTGACCAAAGAGACTCAATTGAAAGCATATTTTCTGCACACTTATAGAGAGAACTTGACCATAGAGAAGGTCAGATTCTACACCATAGTGCAACCTCCTTTTTTTTTAGGAAGTAGAACTACGATTATCAACTACATTTATATACCTCTAACAAAATATACTAGCAAAGAAATAGCAACAGCAGGACTACATTTATGTCACGACCCAAATTCCCAACCTTAGGGATCGTGATGGTGCCTAACACCACACTTGCTAGGCAAGCCAATGTTAGAATTGAGTAGCTAACTTCCTTTGATTATCTTCTTAAACATCAATAAATAAATCTAACGTAAACTTAATTTAAATGATGTCCAATGATAANGTTCGCAATAAAATAAAACAGCGTTTATGGAAATAGGAGAAGACTCTCGAGATCTGTGAACGCCGACAGATATACCTCGTGTCTCCGAGTAAATGAATAGCCGCTCTAAATATCTCTACTGCTGGTCGATACCTGGATCTGCACAAAAGAGTGCAGAGTGTAGTATCAGTACAACCGACCCCATGTACTGAGTAAGTGCCGAGCCTAACCTCGACGAAGTAGTGACGAGGCTACGGCGGG
>ML381930.1:62348-92114 GCA_005239525.1 Nicotiana knightiana
GCAAATTGGGTGGTGCATAGATACTCGTCACCTCACCTATACACCACGCCCATGCATTTCACATAGCAAACAAGTGGGGATTCCTATTCCCTCAAGTCAAAGTTAGACCAAACACTTACCTCAATTCCGCAGGCCACTCACTGCTCAATTATCGCTTTTCCTTTTGAATTCACCTCTAACTTGCTCGAATCTAATCACAATTAACTTAATATCATTAGCTAATGCTAAAGGAACTTATTTTATTGAAAAATAATTTTTTCTAAGTTCTCTAAAAAAAAAGTGAAAACCCGACTCCGGGTCCGCTTGGTCTAAACTCGGGGTTCGGACTAAATTACGTTTACCCATTCACCCACGAACCCAAATATGCTATTAGTTTTGAAATCCGACCTTAATTTGATACAAAATTCAATTTTTACAAAACTCCCTAATTCTACCCAAATCCTAAATTTTTACCATGGAAATTCTTTGTTTTTGCTTTAAAAGTGATGCAAAATAGTAAGGAATTAAAAGAAAAAGGTTTGGAATTGATTACCTATGAATTGGGGATGAAGATTGTTGAAGAAAACTCGTTTTTAGGGCTGGAACCTCGAAAAATTGGAGAAGGAAAAGGTCTGCCCGTTTTTAATATATTTTCTGCCATCTATTCTGCCTCGTTTCTCATTCCAAACGATCCCTAAACTCGATTTTTATGTGTCCAATGGATTTCTTGTGAAATTCTAATGAATTTAGGCTTTTGACTCACTCAATTTGGCCTTATAATGAAGGAGATATGTAGGTTTTAAGATTTGCAAATAGTATAGGTTTTTAATACGCCGTCAGGGGCAAATTCGTAATTAACCTAAAAAATCTAGGCAACCTAGGTAAAATGGCCATAAAATCCTCATACGATGTCCAAATTCGATGATTCTTTTTTCTACGGGTCTGTAATTATTATAGGGATCTAATACTTCATTCAAAATATAAATCGGAGCTCATTTGTTCAATATGATACCATTTATGCTTGGAGAAAAGACGTCGAAACATAAGAAAGAACGAGCGCAACACAACCCAAACCTATTTGAAACTCACCCGAGCCCTCGGGGCTCTAAATCAAACATGCACTCAAGTCTAAAAGTATCATACAGACTTTCTCGTGCGATCAAATCATGAAAATAACATGTAAAACAACGAATTAAACCTCAAAACTCATTATTTTCCTGAAGAACACTTATAGTTCATAACTTTTCAACCGGATGTCCGATTCACGTCAAACGAACTCTGATTTTTACCAAATTTCACAGGCAAGGCCTAAATATCATAACAAATATGTACCGGGCTCCGGAACAAAAATACGGGCCCGATACCAATGATTTTAAATATTAATTCTTTTCTTTATTTCATAAATATTTCAACAAAACAATTTCTTTCAAAAATTGATTTCTAAGGCTTGGGACCTCGGAATTCATTTCCGAGCATACGCCCGGGTCCCATATTTTACTGCGGACCTCCTGGGATCGTTGAAACACAGATCGGAGTCCGTTTACTCAAAATGTTGACTCAAGTCAACTAAAACCAAATTTTTAATTCTAAAAATTATTATTTCTTATATTTTCACATAAAAGCTTTCCGGTTTCACGCCCGGACTTTGCACAAAAATCGAGGTAGTTAAAATTAATCTTTTTATGGCTAATAATTCTAGAACGGAGTCTAAATTCATAAAATGATCCCCTGGGTCATCACAATTTATCACTCATATTCTCATATGCACACCCACATTGTCACATTACATAGAACAGAAGAAAAGCTTCAGATATAAAAAAACAACCAACTTATAGTGAATAGAAGATGAAAATTTCAAATCAACATTTCATTGAGAACAAATGAATGGATACATACCTTCTTTAACAGTATTACATCAGAAAATTTGACCAAATAAAGGTCAGATGCTAAAAACTGGAGATTAACACAGCAACTAATAGGCAACAAGATCAGCAGTAGGGAAACCCAGAAAGTGAGAGCTTGAAAACCATAAATTGAAGCAAGACCAGCAAGAAAAACAGATTTCAACCGGATAAACTTAAAAACCCAGAAAATCAGTCAGCTAACACCCAAGTTCAAGATTACCAAGACTGAGGAAACCAGATTTTTTCAGATATTTCTATACCTAATCGAGTGTTCTTTCAGTATAGGATTTCTACTCTGTGTGTGTATGTGAAATTTCTTTATCCAGATTTTCAGCATGCAAAAAGGTTCGAAAAGAGTCCCCTGCTAATGGTCCAAGGTTGTTCTATATATAGGGGGATTTTTATAGGATATG
Source organism: Nicotiana knightiana (assembly GCA_005239525.1). NCBI lineage: Eukaryota > Viridiplantae > Streptophyta > Magnoliopsida > Solanales > Solanaceae > Nicotiana > Nicotiana knightiana. Next base: position 64,645 of record ML381930.1, read on the forward strand.
CTCAGCATATTCCTTATCTTAAATGAGCTGAAAAGGGTACAGGTACAACTGTGAACCCTATCCTTTTAGGACAGTTGTACCTTCCAGGACATTCCAGCCCTTATTCCCCTTCTAAAAATATATGATTTCTAGATATTTCCTTATTGTATAAGGTTCTTGGGTTGTTACACCCAAGATTCCTCAATTAAAAATCCTACACTACCCCTTAAGACATCCTAGAATTACTCTTTTAGTAATCAAGGGATAGTGTTTAGTTATTAGGTTGATTAACTTAATCTTTTAAATTAGTACTAGTGCTAATGAAATTGATTTAAGTTAGTTACTAGAAGTTGAGGAAGCTGAAATTGACTTGGAATTAGCTTGAGAGTAGGCTTAGGTGAATTACTTAGATTTAGACTTAACTGTGATTAACCCAATTTGGACGATTAGGCTTAATCATCCTAATTGAATGGTTAAATTAACAACTAACCATTAATGAATTTGCAAACCTAGACTGACCCTTAGCTTTATTAGTTTAATTGTTTTTTTCCAAGTTTAAGAATTATGTTTATTCAAGTGATTCATTAGGTTGCTATTGGACTTAGTTGATTGGATAACCGATCTTAACTAGTTATCTAGGACTCAGATCAATTAAGTTGTTGGATTAATTATTTTATCCCTTTTGATTTTTAGATTAGGTTTACTAATTAAGTGTGACTAATTGCTCATTGCTTAATTAATTTACCCAAATTGACTAACACATGAATTACAATCAGTAGTTTAATTGAATTAATTGGTTTGGACAATTTCATTAAGTGTATATTAGGCTTATCTATTAGTCCTAGCCAATTGAATGATTAATTCTACAAAGCTGAACTAACTTATTTTGATCATTTTAGGATTTTAGGTGAATCATTTTTAGGAATTCTGTTAGGTTAACTATTAGACAATAGGTCACCTATTTAGTAATTACCTAATTAATTAATTGACTACCCTAATGACTAACACAATTGAGTAGACCATGAAGCAATTAATCAAAAAGCAGCCACATTTTAGGGGAACAAACAATGAAAACAAACCATTTGCAAGACCTAACATGAATCAATCAAGCAAAACATTCCTAGTTTCAATCAATGATTATCAGAAAATCCTAAAAACTAAACAAGTTTGCAAAACAGTCAAGAATGTGCATAACATGTTAACAAATCGAGGCAGTACAAATTGACGAAAACACAATCATGCATACACACAGTGACAAATCGAACTATGTCGATAATCATGGTTGTCAAGAAACCTAGTTATTAATTGACGAAAAGAGTTAACCAAAAATATGCTTATAATCAGAGCTTAACTAATCAAGGAGACAACTCATGAACAATGAAAGAAAACAATGAAAAAGAAACAAAAGCTAGACCTAAAACAGTAACAAGAATAGTGATGAAAACGGTAACATAAACATGTGTACTAAAACATTCATGCAATATAAAAAAACCTAAAAACTAACCCTAATTAGCCTAAACTTTATATAATCAAAACCAAACCTCAAATAAATTATGAAATCTGGCATGTTTCAATTAGCCTAACCAAACGGTATAAACAGAAAAAATTAAACAAAACAGGAAAAGACCTAATACTGCAATTACCTAAATCGTGTAAGCTAAATAAGAACATGACCATAGAAGAAGATAGAAGATAAAGATAAAGAAAACATAAGAGGTATTACCCAAGGTTTGGTTTGGGAAAACAATCATCAATTTGAACCAAACTCCACATGATAAATGAACTTTAGACGACCATAAATCGGTTGCTCTCATCAAGAGAAATCGATTTATAAAAGTCTCTGGTTCAGACGGCCCAAAAATTGGACTAAAATTGAAAGGGGAAAAACTAGGGTTTTGGATCTTAGATCCGAGATTCGAGAATTTTTAGGTTATTTTGAAGGAAACTATGGTGATATACGACAAGGGGAGACGAAGTGATCATCTGGTGTTAATTTGGCGTGGTTTGGAGGTGGTCCGCCGCCGATAGGAGATTTCCGGGCGGCGGAATCCTAGGGAGGCTAGGTTTATTTTGAGAGAGAAGAGAGAAGGGTGAGGCGGCTCTAGGGTTTGGGGGGGTTAGACTTTGATGAAATGAGGGTGGTTAGGAGTGTTTGGACAGTTTAATAGTATAGGAGTTGTGGGGTTCCCAACCATTTGATTTGTTTTGATCAACGGTTAGGATGGGTTGTAGGGTGAAACGGGGTCGTTTTGATGGGGGGAAACCAGGCCGGGTAAGGGCTCAATTGGGCCTGGTTACTGGAGTAGTGTAGATATAGGTTTGGGCCTGGGTATTTCTTGGCCCCAAGTCCGATTTTAGGCCTAATTTGCCTATACTAATCTAATTAATTAACTTTTAATTAAATCAAACACTTAATAGAAAAGTGTAGTAATTAATTCTAACTTAATTTGTCTATTTATTAATTAATTTTAATATTCCTAATTAAATCCATAAAAATGATTAATTTTAGCAATTAGTTATCAAAACTACATCACCTCAAATAATCATTATTCGTTTGTTATTCAATTCAATTAATCACAAATAATGAGTTTATAATTCCTTGATAATAATGGTGCACCTAATTATGCAATTTTAAATAATTTTAAAAGACGAATTATGAATATGCAAATGCAAAACAATTCACAATTAATCACTAAAATTCAATAAAATCCATAAGATTGATTTACTTATTTAATTTTGTAGGAGTATTTAGTAGGTGAAAAATTACATGCTCACACTACATAATTACTTTGGGACTACGGAATGGTATTCCAGGAGATCCCCCATGTTCTGCATATTTACTTTGGGACTACGGAACGGTATTCTGGGAGATCCCCTGTTCTGCATATTTACTATGGGACTACGGAATGGTATTCCAGGAGATCCCCCTGTCTTGCATATTTACTTTAGAACTACGGAATGGTATTCCGAGAGATCCCCTGCACAATTACATTTGGGACTACGAGACGGTATCTCGAGAGATCCCCTGTTGTATTTCTGTGTACTGAGTTGTTGCCTTTTATGATTTCTCACTCATTAAATTTCAGTCTTTATTTTACTACGATATTTCATTTTGTGTTGCTTTACTATGTATATATATACCGGTAGGGCCCTGACCTGACCTGACCTCGTCACTACTCGGTCGAGATTAGGCTTGTCACTTACTGGGTACTGTTGTGGTGTACTCACGCACTTTCCTGCACATGTTTTTCATGGCAGATCCAGGTTCTTCTTACCATCCTCGCTCGTAGTTGCAGCCGCTGCTGTCGGAGACTTCAAGGTACATCTTCCAGCACCCACAGATCCTCGGAGTCTCCCCCTATCCCTTTATGTTCATTTTTCCCTCTTTCTGTAGAAAATGATCTATAGACTAGTTAAGACTTCTTAGTAGCTTGTGACTTACGGTGTTCCGGGTTTTGGAATTGTTTTGTATATCTCGGGAGTTGATAATTATATATGTCGAGCGGCATTCAATATCTTATTTAGATTATGGTTACTAATAGCTATTAATGTTCATGCTTTCATTTTATTTTTCGCAAAGTGTTAAGCTTACCTAGTCGTAGGAACTAGGTGTCGTCACGACAAATTCATGGAGGGAGAATTGGGGTCGTGACACCATCCCAAAATTATCCAATAGGTTCACCCATAAGCCTATTCAGTTCCATTCTTATCATTTTATACTCATTTGGATTCATTAATGATACTACGTTAATTACTCAACATCATCAACTCACTATTCAATGTCTTCTCCAACAAAACCCTAGGTTCAAGAACTAGTGTTGTATCCTGTCCAAATGGTAATTTTTGATTCAATTCATTCATCAATTAAGTTATCAAGTCTATAGGAATCATTTGAAACTCAAGACATATCCATTTATATCAATTCATCACTATTCATCTTCTTCTGTCCAAATATCATTTTCAAGACCCACCCTTAGGGTTCATATTGTAACGACCCGATCGATCATTTGGAGCTCTAATGCGTCGTACATAGGTTTGAGGCCATGACCAGCTTCACTTCAGGTATTATGACTTGTATGCATTGTCGGAATTGAAATTCGGGAAGTTCGGAGTGGATTTGGAAAGAGAATTCTTATTTCAGAAGCTTTAAGTTGGAAGAATCTGACTAAGGTTTGATTCTGAGCAAACGATTCCGTAATGGAACTTTGATAATTCCAATAGCTTCGTATGGTGATTTCAGACTTAGGCGCATTTTGGGATTTGGATTTGGAAGTCCGTAGGACAATTCGGCACATTTTGGTGAAAGTTGGAAAATAGAAATTTTTTAGAAAGTTTGACCGAGAGTTAACTTTTTGATATCAGGGTCGGAATCCGATTCTGAAAAATGGAACAACTCCATTATGTCATTTATGACTAATGTGCAAAATTTGAAGTCATTCCGGATTGATTTGATACATTTCGGCACAAAATATAGAAGTTGGAAGATTTTAAAACTCATAATTCGATTCGATGCGCGATTCGTAATTTTGGCGTTATTTGACGTGGTTTGAAGCCTTGACTAAGTTCGTATTGTATTTTAGAACATGTTGGTATAATTGGTTAAGGTTCCAAGGGTCTCATATGGATTACAGAAGGTTAACGGAATGGATTTCGAACAAAGGGAGCAGCTGAAATTTTTCTGTTGTAGAAGTTGTTCGCCAGAAATTTCTGATGCGTGGAGCCGGCTTGGAAGCTTATATCTCGAAATTTATAAGGAATCTGAAAATTTACAAAACATGAAAGTTGTAACCCTTTGATTCTAGTTCTCAGAAAGTTAAATCATTCATCAATTGAACATTTGTACAGAAAGTAATGGTCAGTTATATTTGCCCGAAAATCAGGCAAAGTCTCATTTCATACATGTGACTTGCCCAGGCAGAATGCTTAATAAATGAGAGTTAGCTATTTTTACTCATTTTTGAGTCTCGGATTTGGGCGATTCCAAAAGGATTTTTCACGACTTCGACTTGGATAAATGTTCTATTTCCGAAAGTGATTATATTTCATAAATCCATGTCCGTATTCATCAGTTATTTCGGATTCAGGTGGAAGAAATTGAGATTTTTGTAAAATCTTCCAAAAGCGAAAATTTAAGATTTGAAAGTCAATCCGATGTCGAAATTCGATAACTTTTGTATGGTTGAACTCATATTGGAACGGGTATTCAAATTTCATAAATTTTTTCGGGATTCGAGATGTGGGTCCCATTATCAAATTTTTTATGAATTTCGAATTTTAATCCGGAAAATTAGTAAATTCATATGGAATTAAATCCTACGATTTGTATTGAGTATATCGAATTGTTTATGACTAGATTTGGGGCTTTCAGACACGAATTTGGGAAGCAAGGGTTTATTGGAATCTTGAATTTAGTTGCGGAGCAAGGTAAGTCTCTTTTCTAACCTTTTAAGAGGGAATTAACCCCATAGGTGAACAAAATTAATATACGCTTCTATTTTTTAGGGCTATGTATGCACGAGGTGACGAGAGTCTGTATGTAACTACTAGATATGCCTATGTCCAGGTAGATTTAGGTTAACACTATACCTTGTTGATATTGTTATTTGACTTATGTTTATTATTTGCCTTGAGAAGAAGCGAGATTGAGTTTGATTATTAATTGCCTTGAAAAGAGTAGGAATGGAGGAATTTGAAATTTTAAAAGCTTTCATTTGAATTTTGTATTTTTTTTGAAAAAGAATTGAGAAATATTATAATAACTTGAGAAAATCTATGTTCAACTGCGTCGCAACCATATTCCGCGAGCGGGGTAAATATTCATTACTCTCATGAGAGCGGGTCGTTCACCTCGGTAGGTTAAATAGATGCATCTATGGTTCGTGTTGTTCGACCCTCGGCAGTGCACAATTTAAATATTTTTGTTGGATCGGATCGTACGACCTCGACATGATTTGCGCATGACTGAATTGGTTGCTTGAAAATTTATAATAATTGATATTGTTTCATTGACCTGAGATATAAATTGTTAAATAATGAAAAATAAATTTGGAATTTTTTTATTAATAAAAGAATGTTTACTTACTTCATGATAATGAGCTTACAGCCGTTCTATGTAATACATGCTTAATTATAATATTAGTGTTTTATTTATAGCCCATAGTAAGTGTCGGAGTCGACCCCTCATCACTACTTCTTCGAGTCTAGACTGGATACTTACTGAGTACGCGTTTATTTACGTATTCATACTACACTTGCCGCACATTTTGTTGTGCAGGTACATATATGTTTAGTGGTCTTGTGGGCGCAGAGGCGTGGTTAACGCGGGGACTTAGGTGAGCTGCATTTTATGTTACGATCCCCAGTCAGCAGAGTCTCTTTCAGAGTTATCTTTATCTTTACTATCTAATTTGTATTCTAGGCAGATGTTGTATTTTATTTTATCTTTCTAGTTGATGCTCATGCACTTGTGACACCGGGTTTTGGGGTGATTAGGGATTGTTCAGTATTGAAATTGTTAAAATATTATTATTTACTCTGTAAATTCCATCTTTTACTATTAAATTGAAGGAAATCGAGATTTCAAATACTAAAGTGAATAATTAAGTTAATAAAAAATTGTTGGCTTGCTTGACAGCGGTGTTATGCGCCATCACGGCCTTTAATGGATTTTGGGTCGTGACACATACAATATCCCGTTACAACTTCAAATAAAAATCATAAACATGCTACTCATACTTTAATATATCATCTATAAGTAAATCTCAAGTGAAGGGATTACCTCTTGTTAGAAGAATCTCACTTTTCCTCTTTTTGGCGTCCTTGAAGATTCAATACATTTCTTATGAATTTTGATCCATGAATTATATTAAAACTAACATTAAATGGTGTTACTTAGCGACAAATGCATCTTAAACACTTGCACTTTAAGTGTATTGATGAGGGATGTGCTCCTCCTTCTCTCTAGAATAAGACCTATCTCAAAAATGAAATTTCATTCTCTCCCCCCGAAATGGCCATTTTTATAACTTTGATGATATGCGTAGCTACGCCCTCCTACAGCGTAGCTACGCTCACTTCCTCTTCAGCTCCCCTTCCTTTGACAAGCTTGTTGGAATCAGCTACGCTCAAGGCAGCGTAGCTACGCACAGCTCGCGTAGCTGCGTGCCTACTATGCTACCTTTTAGTAAAAAGATCATAACTTTTTGTAAGAATATCCAAATGACGAACGGTTTAAAGAATTGAAAACTAGGTTCGTAGAAATTTAATTTGACAGGTTGTACACCACATAAATCTTCATATATTAGGATTTATTCTCGTCCAAAGTTGGTTCTTGTGCAAACACATTTAAAACTTTAGCCCATCATATAGTTTCCAATTTGACATAGCCTTAGAGATCTTCTTAGACTATAAACCATTATTAATATACCTTGTACACATATTACCATGGTCAATACATATCCTTCATATTGTTAGTCATGTTCATACCCGAATTAATATAATTAGCACCCGTCAATCTTCTTAATGGTATTAAAACACTTTAAAAAAATCAGGGTATGACATATAATGTATGAATCGTTGTATAATATTTATATTTAAGTTATAAATACTTTATTTTTACATAAAGTTTTTGATATGTTTCAATATAATATTAAGAGAGGAAGTTTTGATTGAAATTTAAGAAGAAGAACACACCACATACAAAATATACACAAAATACATACAAAAGACACATTGTATAAAATTTGTATGAAATTGGTCTCTTATTTAAGTTGTGTGATGTTGTAGATGTATTTAACTGGATAAAATAATGTATGAAAGTTGTCGATAAGTTGTATACTATATAATTGGTTGTACGAAATTTATTTTTAGTATGTATGTTGTTATAGATATATCAAATTTGTATTAAAATTATATAAAATTTATTTTTAATTTGTATGTTGCTAGAGTTGTTAGAATTTACCTATTATAAGTTAAGCCCAAAGAAATTTATGCATTTATGCAAAATGGAAAAGAAAAGAAGATAGAAAGAATCAATATCTCTCTTCCGGGTCTACATAATGTTTCGCTGAAACAAAAGCACTTATTTAGCTCGTCTGCTTTTTTACTTTTTAATCCATACACATGAATTTATTGACTTAGTTTGGAAACTAAGGAAGGCAACAATTTGGGGATTCAATATGCAAACGATTTTGGGTGGAAAGAATTGGCTGAGAATAGGGGAAGAGGAGAGGAGAGAAAAAAGAAAAAGTTATAAGTGAATCCACTAATTTTAGGCATTAATAATAAATAGTATATAAATGTAAGCAATCTTTATTTAGGGCGGGTAATATATAAAATTAGGATAATTTTAGTAAATAAATTTTAGATATTGTATAAGAACGAAAAATTTCTTAATTTTTAAGGTAAAATTGCTAGGAATGACTTTTAACCCAAGAATCTATATCTATATCCATATTATTATAAAAGCACAAATGTTAGGAAGCTAAATGTTAAACGACAAAAATATCCTCGAAAAGTTAAGAAACTTAACTCAAAGTAACAATGTAGAACAACAAAAACAAGCTAATAGACATTGAGAGAAAGAAAGAAGAGATTATTATTTCTTCCACATATTCAAGTGTATACAATGATGCCCAAATTCTCTATTTATAGAATGATATTTAAGTAATACAAAGGGATATCAAGAAAATGGTATTAACTATTGAGATCATGAAGGAAGATTAAGGAGGTGTGAGAGTTACATCCATAATGGTAAGAAGTAGTAGGAGGTTAATGAAGAAGAGTAGTGGGAGTAACTTCTTTAGGAGTTATAGACATTCACTACATAATATAATATTTCATAATGCTTCCCTTGGATGTCCATAGATAATGTGCCTCGTTAAACCTTTACTAAGAAAAGACCCAATGGAAAAAAAATCTTAGTGAAAGAAAACGAGCACACATTTCTTGTAATACACATTGTTTGTTGCCTCGTTAAAAAAAATTTCAGGAAAATTCAATGGGATAAAACCCTGGCTAAGGGAAAAAGAGTACAGTGCGTGTTATAATCCCCTGACAAAAATATCACTTGATATCTCGAAGATGATGAATTCCAATATAGTACAACAACTTCTTAATTGTTGACGCCGGCAATACCTTGTGAAGAAGTTTGCCAAATTATCACTTGAATAAATTTGTTGAACATCGATCATGTATGAAATAGAACTTTGGTGAAATATGCTTTATTTTGTCACCTTTGATAGTCCTTCTTTCAACTGACCTATGCATACATTATCGTCTTAAATGTAATTGAAATTTTGTTGAATATCATAATATGGTTGTACCCTCACAGATAAATAGATTATCTGAACAACGAACTATGCCCTGCATTTGTATAACCAACAAAACCTTGGCAAGTTTCTTAGAATGAGCAAATCTATATCAAGAATTCCTTTTGCAATATAACACTAATCGTATTTCAATATCTCCACATAAAAGTAAAATTATATCTTGCAAGAATATTATTATACTCATGGTTCTAGCAAGATACATTAGTGTATCAATTGCACTAGACACAAAAACAAATCATGTACGTCATGATTGCTCTAATCCACATACGAATTTTATGAAGAATTATTTAATAAATTTCTTGGAACCTTAATATGCTTCAGAATAATTTAAATCTTTCATGAATATTCATTATACGCATAACAAATGTATTGTCAAACCAAAATATGAAATGACTGGATCCACCGCAGGAAAACATGTCTCCATATAATTAATGCTAGGATATTTACAAACCTTTTTGTGTCACAAGTCGTATGTCTATCGACTTGATTTTTTCTTTAACTTTTCGCACAAGAACACATTTATACCTCCACTAGCTTTATACTTTCAAGTGTTGAGATTATCCGTCTAACTTCATATTCAGGTGAAGTCAATTATCATTGCGTATTTTTCATTTGGTCAATCATTTATCTGTCCAAATTCCATGACAGATTTTTGAGCTCAACATCACAGTCAATATTAATAATATTGAGCGACACATTATACCAACAATATCATCGACGATCATTTTATATCGATTATATCGTTACTCAATACAGACATATCTTATTGAAATCTCTTTATCTTATTATTTTCACGTACCTGAGCCTCTCTGTGAAGTCTTATAAAGTGTTATGTAGAAGTTTTAGAACTTTATTTCTTAAGTAACATTTATATTTCTTATTTGATAAGATTATAAACCTAATAGACGAACTTCTTTAATCAGACAATTTGGTTTGGCTTAATCATCTATACACTATCGTATTTATTTTCTTTTTTAAAATTTGACGTGAAAATATTTCACTTCAATAAAACTTAATTATAAGAATTAAAGATCAAAACACCATAGAAATGTAGACGTTTAATTTAATCCGTTATTGTTCATTTATTACAATTATTCTTTCTTTCAATCTTCTTATTTTGTACCAATAATGATGGATATATGTGTTTTCAAGCACGTGTTTATCCCCAAAATTCAACTTTCACCACAAAAATGAAGGATATCCTCTTTAATTCGTCCAGAAATAATTGCACGTATGCTTGTGTATTGCAAGGACGATAAATAAAACACATAGCCAAATAGTTTCAAATGTTTGACTATATTGATGCAATATATGTTATCACAATGATTATTATATATTGTATTTTTTAAGAGGGATATCAATATCGATAACAAGAGTTCAAATAGCAACGCATCTAAAAAATTTAAGGGAACAAACACCAAAAGATCATATGTAAAGATGTATTAAGTAATATATGGTTACATTTTTTATTTCTATATTATAAGTACATATATCATTCATAGGTGAAAATGACGTCGAATCATTTTAGATTCAAATATTATGGAAGTGTTATCACATTTGAAGATTGTTATATTTCTTCCACATCAACTGTTGCAGTCATATACATAGTATTCTTAGTAAATTTAATTTTTGGTTCCTTAATTTATTTAAAAATTGATTAAGAATCTATGTGAAAAGTATGAATATAAAAAAATGACGTGCTAGAAACTAGTAAACATAAACACAAAAAAGAAAGTGTGTTTTATATATTACACGTGTCTTTTGGCATCCAAAGAGCTGTGTCCCAAATACTTGAATTCGTACGCAGCACTCTTTCTAGAACTGGAAAAATTCCAGCATCGCTACTTCAATGGCATCGACGAAACGTGAATCATGTTTAAGTAATGAACCTGAAGCCAAGAAAGCAAAGGTTGAAGAAACCAAAGAAGGGCCATCACAGCTTCCAGTATCCACACCCCGTGTGGTCCTTAACCCCGCCGATTGTGACTTAGGCAAGAACATCATCACACTCCCTTTCCTCTTTCATTTTTGTAATTTTTTTGTGACATTAAATTTTGAATTCTCACTTCTTTCTGGATACACTTCTCTTGTTACAAAATTTAGAACCCTGTATGTATTTTTGTTTTACTTGTTTCTATTGGTTATGCGGTACATTAATGCTAGGGTTTGGCTTGGTGTGTTTGGTATGATTACATTTTTTTTGTTTTCAGTGGATGGTAATTTAAGTGTCGAAAGATGTTCTCCGGAAATTTTTTGGGCTGAGGTAGGATTTTTACCAGGGGCATTTTCATTTTCAAATTTTTTTACCCAGGGAATTCCCAAAAAAAAATAAAAGTATTACATGTGAAGAAGCTATCTAATATATATACATAAAAAAATTACCTTATATATACGCCAGTGTAACCCATGGGTTTAAAGATAGATGCCTTAGGTGTAGTACTAGAAGTGGAAGATGGGCATAAGGTCGGGTTTTAGTTGTAGTTTTGAGTAGAAATAGGTCGGTGATCAGTGGCGAGTCAGAAATTTCGACTAGTGGATTGAAAAATATACAAATACGCCACATCTGGAACTTGAACATGTATTTCTCTTATGTTAAGGGGATTCAAAAATTTGTACTTGTACAATTTTCTTTTTCTCTGTTTGCATAGTGTATTTTTCCGACGAATCCCCTTCATTGCATGTGGTTCCACCACTGTCGGTAATGATATTGAGATCAAAAGTATTCAGTATAGAAAAGCAACTTGTGTCCATATCTAATACTTTGTCCGTCCCAAATATATGTCATTTTTTCAGGAAATCAGTTTAGCTCTTCATTTTGACCAGAGCTTTACGAAAAAAAGAATAGTAAGATTGTGATACATTCGGTTAAAAGAATCTCCTTGTAGTCAATCAGTTATTAAGAAAAATTGATAAGCTTAATGACTTCCACTAACAATGTTATTGCTTCAGTTCAAGTTCATATACTATCTGAATTTTAGACTTTGATGTACTGTTTTGCTCTATCAAACTAAGGAAGTTTTACTTTTTGGCTGGTGTTTTCTTTATCAGAGTAAATTTTTTAATTATTTTTTTCCCATGAACACTGATATAAGACGTAAGTCAAATTAACATACTAAACTCCTTGCTCGGTCTGATAATATCATATAAAGGGGGTAATATGTATTTCAACAAAGAAAACGTTATCTATAATCTCAAACAACCTATCACTCGAGATTTATTTTGTCACTTTAATTTTGTCATCCTTGATGTTGTGCACATTTTTTCGAACATATCTTTGTTACGAGGTTTGAAGAGTGAACTTAGAAAAATAACAAGGTATGAAAAGAGAACTAGGAAAGTAACCTTCTTAATATGGCTAAGTGCAAAAAGATAAAGGGTTAAGGTGGAAGTCCGGAGGTAAAACATTAAGGATAAAAATGTTATGTGTTAGATTTTTAATAGTTTGTGATATGCATCACTAATATTAAAAGAAGAATGTATCTAGAAAATGAGTAAAAAAAGAACATGCTCTAGTGTCAAATGTTGTATCACTTTAATGTATTGCTTATGTCAGTAAGTCATCCAACACAAGTAGTCCCCTGTTTTCAATTATTTTTACATGATTTAAATAGTGAAAGCTTATCTTCGGTCTTGTAAATTTCTGCAAATCAGATTTTAGTGAAAAAAGTTGTCATAAGAACAGGTGAACTTTCAATTTGAGTTTCATCTTGTTGACTAGTTTTGTTGGTATGACAATATCAAATTCTCTGGTGTGGGATAAGCCTTTTGGATTCTTTCATGGTGTCATAGTCTCCTCTTTGGTTTTCCTGTACTTGGGGTTTTATAAATCCCGAATCGCAAAATTCGGTTGTTTAATGTGGATCAACACTAGTGCTTGAAACTTGGAGAAGTTGTATAATGGTATTAACTTTTACAGTGTGAGTAAACATAGTAAATTTTCTTTTTCCTAATGGATGGGGCATATCGGCTGGCAAGGTGCTTAAAGGCTGAATGGAAAGATTTCAATAGTCTGTTTGGACTTTAAATCTGCCCCGAAAAGTTACTATCTTGAACTATGTTTATGAAACACTTCCAACAGCTTTTAGTTATGTGGATCTATGTTTATGGAACTCAGCTTTGTCTTAGATACATTCAACTAGTTGTTGAAACAAGTGGCTATTTTGGGTATGGAACTGGAAGGTCAGGAAATTTTTTATGAGCAATCTTTTATGGGAACATGAGAGCAGTGTTATCAAGGGCGAAAAACGCAAAAAGCTCTAAGGTCCGCAGGGGCTTTAAGCGCAAATAACGTGTGGCCATATGTATGTGTAGTCGAAGACTAATAATTATAAGCATGAATAACATTATAAGGACAAAGAAATTGAAAAAAATAAATAAAATATTGATGAAGTGACATATCAATTGTTTAGTGTCGCCTCTTCGGGAGTATGCGCATTGGCAAGGAAAGTATGCCTTAGAGCCTTGATGAGGACACGGAGGCAGCCGTTAAGCGACGCGGAGCACTCAATATGCTTTGCGCCTCGCATCAGGGCTTAAGCGCACTTAAAGCGTGCCATTGACAACACTGCATGAGAGCCGAAAAGAACACGAGTATTCAATATATATAGTGTACAAATACTACCCAGGGGGAGGGGGGAGGGGTAGGGTAAATGGACTATGCTAACTTTATCCCAGCTTATGAAAGTTACTTCATTAAATCTGGATATTTTGTGGCAAACATGTAGTTTATGTTGGGCATGAATATCTGGCTTGGCTGAAGGCTCTTTCAGTTTTTTTCAAAACTTACTCTGTTTTCTTTTGTGTTAGCTGTTCCTGGAATATAGGCAATATTGGTTTCTGGCACTTCCTTGTTACTAATTTTTGGTGTCGTCGAAACAAAGTTCTTATTTTGCTTGTTAGTAGGTATAAGAATTGCCCATGTTTAGGTGCTTATATGTTGCTTCTGCCTAATTTTCTTGGATGGTTGTTTCCCTTAGTTATAGTGTTGTTAATATCATTAAATTTGAGGGTGGACTTGGGGATGGGAGAACTAGTAAATTTTTAGAGCCAAATATTTCTAGAATTAAGATAAATGTTTGCATAGTTTATATTTTTGGTGTAATAGTACTATGTTATATAGTTTGGATCAGTGTATGCACTTTTTGAATTTGTTAGGAGGGATCAAATGCTAGTCTGATGTATGGAATGATGTCGGATCCTGTACTGTCCTGTACCGTCTTGGTACTTCATCAATAAAATTTGACCTTATCAAAATTTTTTTTAAGAAAAAGTGAAGTTAGAGAGCCGATTAGCCAGTGCACATCTGCTTACTGTGACTTTGTTGGTAGGTGTTATTTATTAGTCTATTCCTCAATGTATTTGTGTTTTGATGTGGGTAATTCTTTCTTTCAGATTTCAATGTTGAAGGAAATGGATTACAAGGTTCAGCGCTTTATGAGCAAGGATTTGCTTATTGTTGGTCAGGTGCTCGAGCCAATATGGGAATCACTGGAGGAAAGTACTGCTTTGGTTGCAGAATTGTTTCAGATCAGCCTGTAGACATGGAAGATACACCACTAGATAAGCAACATCTCTGTCGTGTTGGCATCTCAAGGGGAGATGATGCAGTAGGAAACCTTGGGGAAACCCTTCACAGTTTTGGGTTTGGGGGTACTGGAAAATTTTCAAGTCATGGACAGTTTTCTGAATATGGTGAAAAATTTGGGGTTGGTGACACCATAATTTGTTGTGTTGACCTTGAGTTTAGCCCCTTGGCATCCATAGGTTTCTCTAAAAATGGGAAGTGGCTGGGAATAGCAAAGCAATTTAATGCAGGTCCAACTGGCCTTGAAGTGGTGGATTGTCCAATGAAAAATCTACAATGGCATTCAGCTCTTTTCCCTCATGTCTTGCTTAAAAATGTAGTTGTGCACATGCAGTTTAGCATAGACGACGGATTAGCTCCTATGGAAGGATATAGACCATGGTCTTGTGCCATGGAAGATGGGAAAGCCATAACAGGCCCTAGCTTTCTGAATCTGTGTGATTGTGAAGTTATGATGATGGTGGGACTGCCTGCTTCCGGCAAGAGTACCTGGGCTGAGAAATGGGCAACGGAACATCCAGAAAAGCGATATCTTTTGCTTGGAACTAATTTGGCTTTGGATCTAATGAAGGTTTCATATCTTACTGCTCCTTTTTTTCTTTTAAAATAGAAGCGGCGCTGGTGTTTTCTCATTTATAAAAAATAGGGAAACTTGTCTTTCAGTTGCTACTTCCATAACAAGTAATTCATCTCCTTACAGGTTCCTGGTTTGCTGCGCAAAAATAACTATGGTGAAAGATTTGAACGTTTAATGGACCGTGCTACTGGTATATTCAACACTCTTTTGTCTAGGGCTTCCCAGATTCCTCGTAATTTAATTATTGATCAGACAAATGTCTACAAAAATGCCCGGAAGCGGAAATTGAAGCCTTTTGCAAACTATAAGAAGGTATGAAAGTTGTTCTCTTGGGGAAAAGGATGCACTTTTAGGTTGGCAAGAGTCTGTGCTGATTACTCTCCTAATAGGCCTTTAATGAAGCATCATCATCTCTCTGTTTGTTTTGCCTCTGAATCAGATTGCTGTTGTGATTGTTCCAACACCTGAAGAGCTCAAGCTCCGTGGTGAGAAGCGATTCAAAGAAATGGGCAAGGAGGTTCCTGCCGAAGCAGTAAATGAAATGTTAGGTACCAAAGAGATTGGTTTTGAATACGCTTTTCTAGCTTTTCTCATCACCACTTGTCTTAATATTATTTCCCCTTTTCTATTGTAACCTATAATTTTACCTTGCAGTGAATTTTGTTTTACCTACGAGCAAAGATATGCCTCGAGCAGATGAGTACTTTGATGAGGTGAATGATTTCAAAAGTGCAACACTAAAACCTGTAAATCTTCGTTTTCATATCTCATTTTTGCCTCGTATTGCATGTCATAGGTACGTTTTGAAGAACTTGGCAGAGCGGAGGCTCAGCGATGCTTGGATGAGATGAAAGCAAACGTGAATTCAAAGAGGGAAGTTACCCCTTATTCTCATGAAAGTTCTGTGCAGTCACTTAACAGCCCATCAATGCAGCGCCATTGCCAATCATACAGTGGTTCCTCATTGCTGAGTCACAGAAATTTATCAGGTCTTTTACTTCTTCTTTGTGACGCTTAAACTTGTATTGCTTTTTTGCTTCTATTTGTTGGAATACCCATGCATATCTATATTACCTTTGGATAGGTGGACATCCAAATAGTTCATATGCTCAGCCTCCGCTGCAAGCACCTCGTGAAACCTACTTCGCGACCCCTTCCAGTTATAACCCCATGGGTGATTTTGGTCATGGAAGTCGCGGTGCCTACGACACTTCAAGGGGATATGAGATGGAAGCTCAATCAGCTATCCATGGAGGAATTTTTGAGCCTCATGGGGGATATGGAGCTTGGAATGCAGCTGAGTTACACCTGAGCAGCATGAATGATCCCTACCTAAGGACGACTGGTGGTCCAAGATATCTGCCACCTGATTCAAGAGGACCTGCATTTGAATCGAGGATGCCAGCACCATATGGTAACTTAAGTTGTTGTCATTTTCTCTTACCACAGTAAAATATTACTTGCATTTTTATAGCTTTCCCAGATAAAGAATGAGATAACCTTTGGAAATGTGTAGAATTCTTTTGGTGGTATGGATTTTAAACTTTGCATTACTT
This sequence comes from Nicotiana knightiana, assembly GCA_005239525.1. Classification (NCBI taxonomy): domain Eukaryota; kingdom Viridiplantae; phylum Streptophyta; class Magnoliopsida; order Solanales; family Solanaceae; genus Nicotiana; species Nicotiana knightiana. The sequence goes on from ML381930.1 coordinate 81,670, forward strand.
TTGGTGACTCATATAGTCATTTACACTATTGTAAGAGGGGAGTAACAGTGTGTGGTGTATTGCATTATTTGCTCTTACTAGGAACAAGAGTATTTGAACGATGACAATTTTTCTGCTGCTATTAGACTTTATGTTCTGATTACTATAACTCGGTTACGTTGAATGTAGAAAAGTATGTTAATCGGGAAACAAAAGGGTTAAAAAGCTACAGTGGAAACTTTTTTTGGAGAAAATTCTTCAAACTAGAATTTAGCAGCTTGATTGAAATTCGTGTAACATATGCTGCTCACCGTGTATTTCTGGCATAATTGTTCTTGTTAAAGAGAACAAATTTTTTATTTTTCTCGTTTTGGTCTTTTCGTTAGGCGTTCCTCATGGGATTCCAGCTCCAAGACCGCCATATGGAAATTTTCCTTCCGGAGCACAGCATCCTGGAGTATACAATCCACCTCGTCCCAGATACTACTGATTGTGGAAAGTTATGAAATTCAAAAGCAGTATTTGATACTCACTTGTATTGTTTTACTATAGAATCAAATGGTGTTAGTATGAAGTGAGAGGCTGGTTAAGATTTTGTGAATGGTAGATTATAGTTTGTGTACGGTGGCTAACTTGGTATTTGATGGACTTTTATATATAAAAAATGTAGATATTAGCATCTCTTTTTTGTTTTGTTTTTTTGGTGATAATGGTAGTTTTTATGCCAACTTGTGTACAAATACATGTTATTTGACTGTTGTAATTTGAATCCTGATCTGCTATACTTGGCTTTTTGTTTCCTTTCTTCATTCACCTTCTTTGATATCTTTCTAATGACCCAAATTCCTAACTGTCTGAAATTAGACCAGTCGGACCTAATTATTTTGTAGTGGGGCGCAAATTTGAACACTAATTGGGTGTGGGAATACTTATCAGTTAAAAGAAGGGAAATTTTCATAAACCGCTATTGTTTAGTGGTTATTAGCTGTTGTAGTTATCATTTACTGTATTACTTCCTACAACTATGTTTTCAGGTTTTTTAGAGTGTATTCGATGTATTTAAGTTACTGTATTCATGAATACACTAGCATTTCTAGACGTGAAATAGGGGATTACAGCTAGATAGATTTTTGTATTCAACTGTATTCCTGGCGTGAAACAGAGGATTACAGCTAGACAGATTATTGTATTCGACTGTATTCACGGCGTGAAACAGGGGATTATAATTGTTTTTAAACGGAAAGTGAATCAACTAACATAATAGACTTCTGATATAACTCAACAAACTCAATTATAACACACAAATTTTGTATTTTAGTTATAAAAAAGATATTCAACTGAAAAACACTCCAAAAACATAGCAATCTTCAGAGAAATTATATAATTACATTGAATATAAAAATACATTGAATACATGAAGTATAGCAGGTCATCTATAGTGCAAAAATATATGAACACATATTGCAGATACATTTTGAATACAAATATACATCTGAATACATAAATTATATTAATTAAAAAAATTATATGAATACATTCATGGAATATAGCGAGACAGTGAATACAATGAAATACATGGAATAAAGCGAGATACAACGAAAAAAAGACAATGAATATAATGAAATACATGAAAATACAGCGAGATACATTGAAATACACTAAAAAAAGGTAATAGAATCTTAAAGTTGCTCAGCCTCAAACTCTGTTGTCGTCTTTGTTCAAGAACAACCCTAATGTCGTCTCGTCGAGTTGCAGCCCTAACCAAACATCTTTTGCAGCACAAATACTGTTTCATCGTCTTGTTCGGCGTCGTTTTCGATGTCTTCCATTCCAATCACTGCTTATAATTCCAACACAAGGAACTACCGTTCGAGATCAGAAATTGAGGAGTATGATCATGAAAAGCTGCAGATCCCTACTTCACCAAGTTCAACGCTCTGTTTTGGCTGTGGAATGGGAAATTCGAAGCGTTTTCGAGTCAGTTACCCGGTGAAGAAGGCGTTTTTGTCCTTTGTTGGCAATGGTGCAGCTTCTAGAAGATGATATATTATCTTTGAATTTGATGAATTAGGAAAAACCCTCAAAAGATGTTTGATGTCCTCAAAATCGCCAAATTCAACACAAGGAACTACCATCGACGGAGGAACTGATGAGAGAGAATCCATGAGTTTATATTCATGGAGAAAACTGGCGTTGAGAGAGAGGATGGAGAAAAATCTGAAAGAATGAGAGAGAAAAATAATATAAAGTGTATTTTATGACTTAAGGGTAGTAGGTGATCATAAATAGATATTTGACTATAAAAATCAAAAGATAACTATGAAAAATAATTTTTTAAAATGATATTTATTTAAAATAAATAAGGTATCAACTTTTGCTATAGGAGGTAAAAATTCGTTAAAAGAAACAGGCATCTGAGATTATTTTTTTTCTATTTTACATGGCTTATCATTAGTGGGCGCATTCACTGCGTGTCATTATATTACCTCAGTCGAAAGTCTTTAAAAAGTCTTGCTGTAGGTAATTTTATTTTTTATGGACAATCACTTATAATTGTCTTAAACTCTTTAAAAGAAAACGTTTGTTCTAAGTTCATGCACATTATTTTACTATAAAAAAAATGAGCAAGTATTATGATATTTCACCTGTAATGGGTTATGTTCAGGCGAAAAGAAAAACTCTTTATCTTTTAATTGTCTTGATTTTAATTTTTAAATAGACAAGTGAAATCTTTTATCTGCCATAATGGGTCACTCGCCCATTCCTCTTTTTATAAAGCACGAACTCCTTCTAAGAAGTATGCCATGTGTCGTACAGACGTATAAATATTGCCTTTTTTATGCTATATTGTGCATCACTCAGAAGAAAAAATCTTTTAAATTGGCATGCATTTGTATCTATACCCGTTTTTTGTGTCACGTTTTAATTTTTGCCTATTTTACAAAAAAAAATTGTAATTGTACCCACTTTTTCGCATAACTTCAACATACGGGGCTGAAGTAGCAAAGACAATCACGTAAAACTTCAGCATTCTAGTAGACGGGCCTGAAGTAGCAAGTGTGTTGAACCAAGTATGCTGAAGTTTTTGTTTGTAATTGATGAACTTAAGCATAGTAGCTGAAGTTTTGTTCTCTATTTGCTGAAGTTTTTGTTTAACTTGTGCACGTCTTAACGCAAAGCTTTTGTTAGTAATTGCTGAAGTTTTTTTTTGTAACTGGCGAACTTCAGCGTTCTTGTTTTGTAATTTGTTCTCTATTTGCTGAAGTTTTTGTTTAACTTGTGCACGTCTTAACGCAAAGCTTTTGTTTGTAATTGTTGAAGTTTTTGTTTTTGTAGCTGGCGAACTTCAGCTCTAGAGCTGAAGTTTTTGTTTTGTAATTTGTTCTCTATTTGCTGAAGTTTTTGTTTAACTTGTGCACGTCTTAACGCAAAACTTTTATTAGTAATTGCTGAAGTTTTTATTTTTGTAACTGGCGAACTTCAGCTCTAGCGCTGAAGTTTTTATTTTGTGACTGGCGAACTTCAGCTCTGATAAACATATTTATGGCAATCATCCCATGAACTGAATTTCCATAGCAGCACCAACAGCAGCAGAAGAAAGAAGAAGAAGAAGAAAAAGAAGAAGAAGAAGAAGGGGGAGGAGAAAGGGGGCTGAAGTTATTTAAAAAATGGGTACAAGTTAAAAGTTTTTAAAAAATGGGTATATGTTAAATGGGGGCGACCAAATAGGGCGCCCCGTGCAATTTTTACCGCTATATTATATAAAGCCCCAAGCATTTTCTCTTCAACCACAAATGAACATTATTTCTCAAAAAAAAATCGAGTAAATGATTGTAATTTATAGTATTGTTCATGTATTTTCTGATTGTGTAACTTTTACTTTATAAGAAAATATATTTAAGGAATCGGTATTCGATCAAATTATATATAACAGTGAATGTGATAACTGACAAAGTACATACTGTTACAATTGTGAATCTTATCATTGCATCATACATAGGAGTTGACAGTTAGAGATGGATAACTGAAATTCACTGTATCTTGCAATTCCAGTCTCTTCGAAATGGCCATTATTTCCTTGGAAGTCAAGCGATATGAAGTGGGTAGACCCCAATATAGTTACTTTAACATTATAATTTTCCAACAAGATTTGTTCTTTTTCCCTAGGGACATCTTACCTATTTATGGTTATGCAAACCACGTGCATGGCATCAAATATATTCTAAATCTGTCGTTTCGATATTCGTATAGTTGTAAATACACAAATTTTACATGAATTTTCTACACCAAATTGTTGGGATTTGCGTGTACTTACTTGCTTAAGTCTCACTAATTGGACTCTAATCTGCATGGAGTTTAACTGTGTTATCAATTGGCATTATAATTTTCTTTAATAATCTTTAAACCTAAAAGCATACTAGCAAATAACATATCATAACCGATAAAAATTTATTGATAATGTAAATTTTTTTTTACTAATGGACCGTATAAATCTGTCTAAATTACGTGTTGCTACTATTAGAGCGATGTTGGCTGAGGTACGTAGTGAGACTGAGCAGCTATGTTCTATTTAGGAATTTTGTATGTGTGTTTATGTTTTAATTAATTTGATGCTAGTACCTTCACTGTTAGGATAAAAAGGGCTTGAAATACTGACATATATTTTTCATGATCATTGATATCTTATTGGTTCTATTTTCTTTTAAACAATTTGTAGGAAATATTGGGTCCACCCATAAGGGGTGCTCTAAGGCCCAATAGGGTTATTAGTTAATCATAAATATTCTTTATACAAGTACACTTAGTGTGTACATTAAAAAACTCACTGAGCAGTATTTTTCTGCGCTCTTTCTATCTCTCAATTAAACTAGGGTTTAAACTGTGTAATTGGGGGTTGCTCCAACACACTTTGACAACCACCGCCGACCAGTAATTCCAACCGCGGTTCATCCATTTTCGCTTCTGCTTCACGACGAACAAGTAAGTTCTCGTTTTACGATTTACGCGCTATCTAATGTGTTTAGATTATCGTGTGTTCCTTCACAATTAAAATTTTTAAACAATTAATTTTTTTTCTTTTCCCATAAATCAAAGTGCATGATCACTACGGGGTTGGTAATTATTTAGAGAGAGTAATTCACTATTGGATTTGAAGAAGATCGCTTTAGAGTCTGTGTGGTTTGTCTGAATGTAGAGCGGTCTATTTTTTATTGCAAAATTAGCTAGTACTTCAAAAGATATTCAAGATAGCTTGTTTCAACTAAAGTATCATGCCTATGAGCTCTTAACTTTTATTTCAATTTACTTATAACTGTTGAAGATAATGATCAAGCTAACAAACCTGATAACTATGTGATCACTCAGTCTTAGCTTACAAGAATTAGGACTCTTTGTATTAGCTATTCTAGAAGAGTCCTACTCTATGTTGCATAGTCAAAATATAGGATCAATATTCTATATAAATACATAAAACTCGTGTAACTGAAAACATATCAATACGCTGCCTTCTTGACATTGTCTTTGTACCATAATTTGACATGGTATCAGAGCTTCTTCAAAGCCAATCCCGCTGTCAAAATCCAGTTCTTACTACACAACATCAATTATGTCCATATGGCTTCCAACACATTTTCAACAGCCTCTCTTCATCATCTCATTGCTTCATGTCCTATGAAATTGAATCCCTCTAACCATCTGATATGGAGAACACAAATGATGCAACTTATCCAAGTAATGAGGTTGAACTATCACATTGAAGGAAAGCCAGAAATTATAAACATAAAAGGTATCAGTGAAAGCAGTGATAAGGACAGTGGCAAGGGAGTTGACAAAGACAGTGACAAAAAAGTTGATACAACTGATGACTAGGTTAAAAAAATGTGTTGTTAAGGAGTTGGATATCTGGAACAATGTCAAAAGAGAGCATGTACCTCACTGTGAGATGCACGACTGCTAAACAGATATGGGAATGCCTGGAAGAAACCTATCTGCAACTAACAAAGGACAAGGAATTCCAGTTGAAGCAACAACTTCAAACTATCAAGGTTGGCAGTAGAACCATCGATGAGTATCTGAAGGAATTCAAAGGCATTTCTGATGGCTTGGCTGCCATACACAAGCATGTAGATGATGATAGCAAGGTCATCAACTTTGCTAGAGGTTTGGGTCCTAAATACAAAACTTTGAAGACAGTGATGCTTGGCAAAGCACCTTATCCAACTCTGAGCCAGTTGGTCACCTCCCTAAGAGGCTTTGATCTCAGAGAGGATGAAAGAGATGATCCACAACAAATGAATCACAATATGTCATTTGCAGCATAAATGACATACAATGGGAATGACAAAATTGTAGAAGGAAATGGACAAGAACTGGATATCACACATTTTGGAAAAGGAAAATTTTTTGGGTTAAGGATAAGTGAAGTGCTAGTAGTTTCTAAGCTCAAAAAAAATTTGTTATATGTAAGTAAGATTACTAGAGCTAATTGATGCTCCATTGAGTTTGATGAATCATCTTTTGTTGTAAAGGACAAGAGGACGTGAAAACTGATGGCCAAGGGTGCAAAAAGAGGAGAGATATATGCCTTGAAGGTGGACAACCTGCTTGCTTTGAGTGTAACACAGACAAGGAGAAGCTCTAGTGATATTTGGCTTGCCAGACTTAGGCATCCAAATCCTAGGTCCTTAGAAGTACTTAGTAACAATAAGTCTGTCAATCTCACATGTTGGAATAACTATCCTACAGTTTGTGTTAGTTGTCAAATGGGAAAAGATTATAAAATACCATTCAAGTTGAGAAATAAAGTTGAGAATGAACCTCTATTGAAAATTCATTGTGACTTATGGAGTCCTGCTCCTGTTGAATCTTCCCATATTATGAAATACTATGCTTTATTTCTTGATGATCACAATAGATATACTTGGTTGTATCCTTTAAAAAGATAATCTGACTTCTTCTCAAAGTCCACAAAATGGTTGAGAAATAGTATTCAAAGAGTATCAAGATCTTTCAATGTGATGGTGGAGGTGAATTTTCAAGTTCTATATTTGTCAAGTACTTAGATGAATGTGGCACTCTAAGACATATTTCCTGTCCTCACACTCTTGAAAAAAATAGCATTGTAGAAAGGAAACATAGACATGTAGTGGAAACTGGATTGACACTACTACTACATGTTAGGTTACCTTTATATTTATGAACTGAAGCATTTCTCACAGCAGTATTCCAATAAATAGATTTCCATCATATGTGCTTAAAAAGGAAACACGGTTTCACAAATTGCATGGTTCACACCCTGATTACAACAGTTTGAAAGTGTTTGAGTGCAAGTGTTTCCCTTACTTAAAAGGAAAACACAAGTTCTCACCTAAGTCCTATCCATGTGTGTTCATTGGTTACAACACTTTGCATAAAGGCTATAGGTGTTATCATCCAACCACATGGAAGATTTTTGTGTCAAGACATGTTGTCTTTGATGAACGAACACTTTTCTATGTGCAGGAAAACAAGACTGACTGTGCACCAAATGAATCTAGTCATATGGCCAACTTCTATGAATATTTCTCATAATCACATGCTAATTCTAGTTCATTAGACCCTACTGTTGCAGGGGAAGTGTTAGGAGCTGACCATGATGTTGTTGCAGTTGATGTTTCAAATGATCAAAGTGTTGTGTTGGAAGTTGATCATGATATTGTTGCAACTGATGTTTCAAATGATCAGGATGATGGTGTTACTGCTCCAACTGCTAATCACAGTGATTTTGTTGAGTATGATCAGGATGAGGTTGTGGATGTCACAATCAGTGTTGTTGAGCCCTCTGTAGACATGCAAAAATCAGACACTGATGAATGGCACTCAGAGGCCTCTCACTCAGATGAAACTATGCAGTTCACAGTGACAGATCCAAGAGGAATGCTACTAGAAGTGGACTTGTTACACTTCTTCAATGCTCAAGATGAAGCACCTCCAGCAGAAAATATAGTTCATGTTGAACCTGAAATCACTACTCGAAGCCATAAAATGGCCACCAGATTCAAGGCTAAGTCTCTTCCTATAACTCATATCTCACTAGTTGTTGTACAAACAAAATCAAAAGAACCTAAAACTATAAACGAAGCTCTTAGTTTCCCTCACTGGTTTAAAGTTATGCAAGAAGAATTAGCAGGTTTACATCAAAATGAAATGTGGATACTAGTTCGTAGAACTTCAACAATGAATGTAGTAGGATCTAAGCGGGTGTTTAAAACAAAAATGAATCCAGATGGATCAATAGAAAGACACGAAGCAATGCTAGTTCCTAAAGGGTATTTACAACTTGAAGGGATTGACTTTGAAGAAACCTTCAGTTCAGTAGTTAAAGCTACAATTATAAGAGTTATTCTCTCTGTTGTTGTCACTTTACATTGCCCATTAGGCCACTAGATATTAGGAATGTCTTCTTACATGGTCATCTACAAAAAGAAGTTTATATGACTCAACAACCAGGCTTCAGTGATCCAATGTATCCTAACCATGTCTTTCTCTTGAAGAAGGCACTATATGGTCTCAAACAAGCTCTCGGAGCTTGGTTTGAGAGATTTAGTCTATTCTTATTTCATCTTGATACAGTCGAGTTGATTCTTCCTTATTTACTCTCCATGATGCAGAAGGAACAATATTACTTCTGTTATATGTAGTTGATATAATTGTTACATAAAGCAACTCAAGGAAGATAGGGGAAGTAGTGCAAAAGCTGGGGCATGAATTTGCTATGAAGGATCTTGGACTCTTGAGTTACTTTTTAGGTATTGAAGCAAGCTATTTTCCTGGAAGAATCCATTTGAATCAAAGCAAATATGCAAATGTTCTGCTTAGAAAAGTGGATATGGAAAATGTAAAAACAGTGCATGCTCCACGAGCCTAGAAGCATGGTCAACAAGAAAAAGCTGGCAAATCAGTTGATCCCTCAGTTTACAGAAGCATTGTAGAAGCTTGCAGTACCTCACACTCACAAGACCAGACATTACTCATGTTGTTAATCTTGTAAGCCAACTCATGCAGAATCCAACATGCATCTTCAGGCAGTAAAGAGAATATTGAGGTATGTCAAAGGAACCATCGATTATGGACTGAGAATCATATCACAGTCATCCTTCAGGCTGTATGGATTCTCAGATGCAGACTGTACAGGATGTGCCATTACAAGGAGATCTAATACTGGATATAGTGCATACCTTGTTGCAAATTGTGTCTCCTGGTCATCAAGGAAGCAGAACACTGTTACAAGGTCAAGTGTTGAAGCTGAGTATAGAGCACTGGCAGCAACTGTAGTTGAACTTACCTAGATTAGCTACATTCTACAAGACATTGGAATGTATATCAAGACTGCTCATGTCTTATTTTGTGACAACTTGAGTGCCCTGTACATGACTACAAATCTAGTAATGCATGCTAGAACTAAGCATGTAGAACTAGATTACCACTTTGTCAGGGAGAAGGTAGCTCAAGAACAATTGATTACTCAGTTTGTTATGTCTAAGGACCAACTAGTAGATGTTCATACAAAGGCTTTTGGCAAAGATCAGTTCCAATTTTTCGAGACAAGCTAGGTGAAGTGAAGTCACCTCCCACTAGCTTGAGGAGAAGTGTTGAAGATAATGATCAGGCTAACAAACTTGATAACTATGCGATCACTTAGTCTTAGTTTACAAGAATTAGGACTCTTTGTATTAGCTATCCTAGAAAAGTCCTAATCTATGTTGTATATCCAAAATACAGGATCAATATTCTGTATAAATACATAAGACTCGTGTAACTGAAAACACATTAATACACTGCCTTCTTGACATTGTCTCGGTACCATAATTTCACAATAACTTCGACATAGAAATAAATCTAGTGCATTGGCGTATGACGGCAATGAAATAAAAAATAGTTACAAGCTTGAGCTGGATTAGCTAACAGCTAGCCTAATTGTTATAGGATCATTGCGTTAATTGGTCACATTCCATGTTCCTTAGGGAGAAACGACAATATGGTTACGAACCAAACATGGTGTTAGATCACTCTTTAAGTTGGTTTCATTAGCAGTTGCTAACTTGATAATTAAGCTTCCCACATTAGAGGACAACTTTGACTATCTAGATCACAGCAGTGTGAACTGAAATTTTGATGTGACAAATTAAAGTGAAAGAAATTAAGATGTCCATTTTGTTGGACTTTAAGCATTGGACTTAAAGACTTTAAGCATTGGACTTAAAAGTCTAGGAGTGTGAATTGGGAAATGGTGGGAAATAAAATGGAGGGAAATGAAAATTTGAATCAAGTGAGCTTTTGTCATGAACTTTGTATCACATTGGTGAAAGACAACTACACTTGTGTGTATAAATATAGGATCACTTCTTAGAGCTCTTAAAAGGAGTTGAAGAGGATGTATCCTCGCGCCGTCGTCGTCGCTCGCTCGGCTCGGCTTCGGCTTCGGCTTC
>MDKJ01153735.1:0-15694 GCA_005239525.1 Nicotiana knightiana
GCCCGTTTGGCCCGGGACCGTTTAGCCCGGGCCCGCAAAACCCAGGCCCGCATAGCCCGGGCCAGCTTAGCCCGGCCCACTTGACCCGTTTGGCCCAAGCCCGGCCCGTTAGCCACCCCTAGCATCGGAGTCCATAACATCAGGTCTGGCTGGAAAGGCATACATACCTGACCTCCACTTGCTCGACCTCCCCCTCTAGGGCGGCCCCTAGCTGACTGACTACCACCCTGGCTGTCTGGGTGGGTGGTGAAGTAATTGGAGCTAAAGTCGAAGGTTGGCCCCTCAGCTGAGATGGACCTCCAAGAAGATGAGGACACTGCCTCCTCATATACCCGAACTCTCCATAATCATAACAATTCCCTGGAGCTTGAGACTGGAACTGAAATGAACCCCTGACACCAGAATGGCCACTAGAAGAACCATGCATAGAAGAACCCTGAGTTGATGGTGCTCGAGCTGTACTCTGGGCTGGAAGGGCACCGAATGAAGAATGGCCTGGCTGAAAACCGCGGGGACCATGCCCCGAAGATGCACCACTATAGGCTGGGGGCCTGACCGAGGAGGCCTGAATGAACGACCTCTACCATGCTGAAACTGCCCCCTGGAAGGAGCACCACTAGGACCACCCGATCCACGAGGCCTCTTGGCCTCCCTCTCTACCCACTCCTGGCGGCGAAACGACTCAATATCTCGAGCAATATCAACAACTTGCTTGAATGTAGCATCTGATACTCTCTCCCGGGTCATGAAAATGCGGAGCTGATAAGTAAGGACATCTATAAACCTCCTAATCCTCTCCCTATCAGTAGGGACCAACTCGGTGGCATGACGAGCCAACTCCAAAAACTGCATCTCGTACTGCGTCACTGTTAGCTCCCCCTGACGTAGCTGCTCAAAATGCCTGCGCTGCTCCTCCCGGTGAGACTGGGGTACATACTTCTCCAAGAAGATAGTGGAGAACTGCTTCCAGGTAAGGGGTGCTGAACCAACAGGCATACGCCTCTCAAAATACTCCCACTAAGTGAAAGCAGCACCAGAGAACTGAAAAGTAGCAAATGAGACCCCACTGGTCTCCAAAATCCTAGCAGTACGCAACATCCTTTGGCACTTATCTAGAAAACCCTGGGAATCCTCGCCCTCAGCACCACTAAATGTCGGAGGCTGTAGTCTACTAAACCTATCCAGCCTACGCTGCTCATCATCTGGCATAGCTGGGACTACGAAGTCCTGAACTGGAGCAACCGGCTGGGCTGGAACAGCCTCCGGTGTCTGCGGGCCCTGAGTAGCCTGCTCAGGTGTCCGGGCAACTGGAGTCTGACTGCCTCCCCCGGCCTGAGAAGTAGCGGCAACTGCGTGAACAAGGGTGGTACACACTGTCAAGATCTGAGCTAGGGTCTCCTGAAGACCTGGAATAACAATAGGCACTGCCGGTGCTTGAGCCTGTCCCGCTGGAGCATCTGCGGCGGGAACCTGATCCTGAGTAGTAGGGGGATCAACTGATACTGCCCTGGCTACCGCACGGGCTGACCCCTTACCTCTACCATGGCCTCGACCCCTCGATGGTCTTGCCGGTGGCTGATCGCCCTGATCGGTGGCGCAAGTCCGCACCATCTGTGAGAGAATGAAACAACAGAAGTTTAGATTTCCAGAATCAATCAAATGGCACGACATAATTCAAGAAAAATGAGATTGTTCCTAAGGGTTCTGTAGCCTCTCGAAGATAAGTACAGACGTCTCTGTACCGATCCGCAAGACTCTACTAAACCTGCACATGACCGTTGAGTCCTATATAACCTAGGCTCTAATACCAACTTTCCACGACCCAAATCCTAAGCCGGGCATGATGGCGCCTATCATGGAACTAGGCTAGCCAACCATTTCAGATTATCAATATATCCCATAATTTCCCAAATATTTAGCAGATTTTAAAAATATCAAAAAGAGATAAAACAAATACACACTTTCCCAAAACCTGGAGTCAACTGTCATGAGCATCTAAGACTGAAAATACAATGTACAACAGTGACTTGCTACAATAAAAATCTAAGGTGTGAAAGACCAAAAGAAACTATAATCTGAGGGAAGGAAAGGAGGTGAGCTGGGGATGCTGAACAACTACCTCAATCCTCGAACAACTCCAAGCTCGTCCGGAAATCAACTAGTGGGATGGTTCGGTACCTGGATCTGCACACAGAGATGCAGGGAGTAACGTGAGTATGCCAATTCAGTAAGTAATCAATGTAAATAAAAACTTGAGTGTAGTGACGAGCCGTTTAAATCATATAAATCCATATAATGAATAACAGTGGAAATGAAAAAATCAAGTCAGAAATCTACAATTCTGAATATTTCATAAAACCCCGATTTTCATTTAAAAATCTCGTATGAAAACTTTTATCCAACATTTATTATTATAGGCTCAGTGTAAGAAAGAGTGAAAACAACATTTTCATAGAATATAAGCCCCTCGAGCATAGTATCACTCACAATAAATCCTCTCGGGAAAGCCTCTTAGTTACTCGTGACTCCACTATCAGTATCTCAGGCTCTCACATAACACTCGTACTTAGTATGTACCATGAACACACACAACTGTTGCGGCTGGCAGCCCGCTCTACTACATATATATATATATATATATATACTGCTGCGGCGTGCAGCCCGATCCATATATATAACATATATTTCTGCGGCATGCAACCCGGTCCATATAATAGTCGACTGCACTCAATAGGGGTGTACAGACTCCTGGAGGGGCTCCTTCAGCCCAAGCGCTATATCTGCTGTGGCATGTAGCCCAATCCAATATATATATTGCTGCAGCGTGCAACCCGATCCATATATAACATATATTGCTGCGGCGTGCAGCTCGATCCGTATATATATAATCTATATTGCTGCGGCGTGCAGCCCGACCCACATATAATATATAACATATATATTGCTGCGGCGTGCAGCCCATCCCATAACTATCCTCACATACTCGGCTCTCGCACTGACTCAGTCACCCTCACAAGCCACTTAGGCAATTTAGCCCCAAATACTTTTCAGAGTTTTCAAAGCAGTGTGATAACAGTGAAAATAGCAGCAAGTAGGAAACATGACTGAGTTTACAATTTACTAACAGGATAAAGGTAGAATAGTGTAAAAGTACCCCCTGAGGGTCTAAATAGGTCGGCACAAGGCACCAAACATGGAAAATACCCCTGAGGGTCTAAACAGGTCGGCACAAGGCCCCAGATATGACTCACAGCCCATAAACAAGTATAAACTTCTGAAAGACAGGATGTCGTAAGGTTCCAAATCGAATACGCGGCTTAATAGTCGCTACGGGACGGACCAAGTCACAATCCCTATTGGTTCACGCCCCCACGCTGGTCACTTAGCATGTGCGTCACCCTATTTATCAACACAATAACAGATAACGGGGTGTCATACCCTCAGGTTTAGAGTTACAATCGTTACTTACCTCAAAACAACCCAAAGGCTACTCCGCGATGCGCTTGCCCCTCGAATTGACTCCCAAATGCTCCGAATCTAACCAAAATCAGATTAACATCATCAATACACGCTAACAGAACAAAACCCAATCGAAAGAAATAAATTTTAACAAAATTCTCGAAATTCGGCCAAAAACCGAGCTCCGGGACCACTTCTCGGAATTCAATAAAATTTACATCACTAGAATCCTCATCCTCCCACGATTCTATACATACCAAAAACTCCACAATCGGACCATAATTTCCCGCTCAAATCACCAAAAGAATTTCCAATCTTCCTCTCCATTTTCCCCAACTTTTTCCACTTTAATTCTTCAAATTACAAGCCTAATACGAAACAAAATAGCATAGAGATGAGTTATATAGTCCGGGAACTTACCTCCACTGAAGACCCTCGAAGACCTTCTTCAATTTGCTCTCAAGTAAGCTCCACCCGCATGCAACAATGGAAGAACAACCAAAAATTTTCGGAGGCATTCTTTTATACTGTTCCGCCCAATTAATCCGCACATGCGAACCTTTCCTCACACCTGCGGACCCAGGTTCGCACCTGCGAAAACCCACTAACAGTCCAATTCTCGCACCTGCGGTCCCTTTTCCGCTCCTGCGGCTTTGCAGGTGCGGCCAACTCCTCGCACCTGCGGACTCCTCCTGCCTAGCCTCTTTTCGCACCTACACCTGGACCTTCACACCTGCGACGTCGCACCTGTGTCTGCCCATCCGCAGGTGCGGCCACACCAACAGCTTAACACCAACAGCTAATTGCTGCAAATTTCCCAAGTTCAAACCTCCGCTAACCATCCGAAATTGATCCCGAGCCCCTTGGGGCCCTAACCAAACATACCAACACACCCCATAGCATCATTCAGACTTAGTCGAGACTTCGAAACACAAAAAATAACATGAAACACCAGAATTACATCAAATTCAAGCCTATGAACTTTGAAACTTCTAAATTTTGCCAATGATGTCGAAACCAACCAAAACACATCCGATTGACCTGAAAATTTGCACACATTTCCAAAAAGACATTATGAACCTGCTCCAACTGCCGTAATTCCATTCCGACCCCTATATCCTATTTTCCACTGCCGAACAGAAATCGCCAAAAACTAATTTTTCGCCAATTCAAGCCTAATTCTATACCGGACATCAAAACTTCATTATGAACACACACCTAATCTCCAAATCACCTAACGAAGCTATTCGAACTATAAAATCTGCATTTCGAGGTCCTTTACCAATAAGTCAACTCTCAGTTTGACTTTTCAACTATTAGGCTACTTCAAGAGGCTAAGTGCCTCTGTTCTCACCACGACCACTCCGAACCCAAACCATCCGACCCAACACCACATAAATAGGATAATAAATATATGATAATGCAGAAATGGGGGAAACAAGTCTAATCTCACGAAACGACTGGCCGGGTCGTTATAGACCAGGGTTTCGACCGGGCAAGTCCCAGGTTGACTTTTGTAGACTTTTTGGGAAAAGTATAAAAATTTCAACTTTATGTATTGCAATTGAATTCCCTAGAATTGTTTGATTTTATTGAGTCGATTTTGGTTAGATTTGATCCATGTGGAGGCGAACTTTAAAGGAAAAGCTAGTTTCGAGTTGTGAATTGGCCTATTTGAGGTAAATGTCTTGGCTAACTTCGTGTGGGGGAACTACCCCTTAGGATTGGTATTGTGTGATTCAATTGTGCTAAGTGAAATTCGTGTACGCTAGGTGACGAGTGGGTACACCGGTTGTATGTAGTATTTGACCAGTTTAAGCTACTAAGACTATTTCCATGCTTTAATTGAAATGACATATTATGTTCTAGATTCTCATAGTTAAATCATCCTTAATTGCGTTATACTATCCTT
The DNA here is from genome assembly GCA_005239525.1 of Nicotiana knightiana. Taxonomy (NCBI): domain Eukaryota; kingdom Viridiplantae; phylum Streptophyta; class Magnoliopsida; order Solanales; family Solanaceae; genus Nicotiana; species Nicotiana knightiana. The sequence goes on from MDKJ01153735.1 coordinate 5,372, forward strand.
AAATGCTTTAGTTGAATTGTTTAATAATTGTCCTACATTTTACTTGCTAAATTGCTTCCATGCTTTAGTTGAATCTGTTTCCCCTTTATTGTCACATGTTATCCCTTCATTGTTAATTATTATTGTTGAATTGATTGTTCATGTTTCCCTTTATTTGTTGACTTCCATTATTTGGTTCTCATTATTGAAGATTGTTTCCTTTATTGTATGGTAGTCTTATCTAATATTACGGTTACACATTTTTTTCTCATTGTTGAGTTATTTGATGTTGAGGTTGTTGAAGTTGTTAATACGTTGAGGCAGTTTTGGTTATTGTTGGAACATCTATCATATTAAGAATTTTCCATCTATTATTGTTGTTGATATGCTTGTATACGTTGTGGTGGAGCCATGGGCTATTGTTGTGGAAACATTGATACTGTTGTTGTTGGCAAGTTGTGATATGTGGGGACTTGTGGTGCGAGTTTTTATTGTGATATGATTTGATGCGCATGCGGTGGTATAAGGCTTGGGTTGATGTGCATGCGGCGGTATAAGGTGGGACTTATGTGCTTGTTTCTTGTACGGGAACTACTTGAAGCCACGCGACGTCATAAGGAAGGATTGTGATTGAAATTGAGAAAAGTGAATACGAGGCGATACCTCGATCTGATTTCATTATACACGAGGCGGTACCTTGTTGTGTTTCTTGCTATTATTTCATGTTGCAAAGTTTCGTGGAAGGAATATTTCTTGTTGCTCTATTCGTTATCATTCTAGTAGTTGCAGTCCGTATATGATCTTTGTATCACTTTAGTTGTTTCTTTCATGCTATTTCTACTGTTGATTTTTCCCGGTTTTAGATCATTCTATCATCGTGTTCTGTATTAGTTGCTTTCTAACTTCCCATTTATATCTACGTTTAATTTTATACTGTCTACTTCATATCCTAGTAGGTGTCTTGACCTGGGCTCGTCACTACTCTACTGAGGTTAGGCTTGATACTTTTTGGGTACCGTTGTGGTGTACTCATACTATACTTTTGCACATCTTTTTATGTTGATCCATGTACGTCTGCTCGTGCCGGTAGATAGAGAGTCTTGCTAGCTACTTTTACCGGAGACTTCAAGGTATGCCTACTCGGCGTCCGTAGAACTCAGAGTCACCTTCCCTTATTTTCATTACTATTGTATTTCCTTCTCAGACAGTGATCTAGTAGCACTCTAGTAGCATTCTATAGAGCTTAAGACTCGTTTTCAACATTTTTGGGTTGTGAAATTGTGATATTCTATTTACATATGATTTTATGCATTATTTAGTCGCTTTTAGTATCTTATTTTTATATATTTGTTCAGTGCTTGCTATTTGTTAGGCTTACCTTATCGTAGAGACTAGGTGCCATCACAATATCCTTCAAAGGGAATTTGGGGTCCTAACAAATTGCTGAACTGACAACGGGCTTGCAGTTGAAACTTTTCAGTTGCCTTTCACACGTCTCTCCAAGAATTGAGGCGTCCATTCAAACTCCTTTTAACCCCTTCCCCCTCGATCATATCTCTCATTATCTCAAAGAAATTTAGTCTCTCTCTCCTCTCTCTCTCTCTCTCTCTGTACTCTTTTACTCATGGCCATAACCAAACCCATTCCTTCCTCCTCCATGCCCAGAAGAAGTCATTGGTTCAAGAAACACCATCAAACTGATGATCCTGTAGATGTAGAATCCTTAGAAAGCACAGATCATCAATTTTTTCGAGGATGATTCCAGTGATTCTCAAGAAGATATTCTCATCTCCCAAAAGAGGGTTGGAAAGCGTCCAATAGAGTCCATCCCCAAACAATCGTCTCAAAAAAGAGGGAAAACTGAAGAGTTTGGCGCTGAAGACAAGACAGATTTCTATGATCCCGAAGAGAAGGCTAGGTTTGTTTCTTTCAAAGGAAAGTCGGTTGTGTATGGCCGCACTAAACAGGTAGACAAGATCAGGGTAGTGACCAAGGGAACCGGAGCAGATGTGACTAGGCTAAGGATCGCTCTCCAAGCCACAAAGAGGCAAGGAATCAAGGCTATGCAGGATGTAACTAAGAAGCTGACTAACGTCACCAAAGATATTGATGCTTCCTAAGACGATTTCTGCACCAAGATGATCAACACCTTGAAGTATTTCCTTGGAAGGAATTAAGTGTCAGGGTTTTTTAGACAATCTATTTATTTTGTTTTGTGTGGTGGATGTTAAAAATTTTTCTTTTAGCTGTGTCTGGATGGGCATGTCAGTCGACTATGCCCAGTATAACTGCTAGCTGTATATATATTTTGCCTGCTTAAGTAGTACTATTATCAACTATTCCTATCTTCTTGCTCTTTTTGATTGATGTCAAAGGGGAGAATAAAAAAAGAGTACAAAGACAGGGGGAGCAATAAACAAGGCAAAACGGATCTCAAATACATGGGAGCAGAAGTACACTCGTAAAGGGAAGTATCCCCTAATTTAGTCGAACTATTTTTAGATGATTGTCATCATAAAAAAACGGGAGATTTTTAAGTTTAGAATTTTATAATGATCAATAATCTAAAGACATGACTAATGATATCTCACTGTGTGTAGATTCAAAGAGCAACAACATTGATGAAAGGAAAGAAGATCATATGGTAAATTTGAAGAACTCAATGGCCATGTATTTTGAACTTTGCATAAAATGGAAAGAGAATCAATAAGTAAAAGAAAAAAAATAAGGAGTCAATCAATCATACTTGCTAAAGATCATCAAGCGTGCAAGAAAGGAAAGAAATATAATCACGACTAGAGAACAAATCAAGAACAATCTGCGAAGCTCTAATCAAGGATAAATGGAGGAACCAATTCGTCAAGATTAATGATGAATCTAGTTACCCTTTCAAGCTAGATTCACGAGGCTACTCTTGGGTCTCACTCTTAGATGTCTATGCTTCACAAGGAAATGCCTTCAATTTCTACCATGAGATCCCAGAAGACAAGGAATCAGAAGACTCATCAAGCTATAAAGGAAGAAGTAGAAGGGTATCGAAGGATGCGCAACTACACGTCTGTTTCTACACCTTTCTAGTTCTTAGTACAAACATTGTATTCTCGAGTCTACAAGTTTCATAAAAGATAGGAAGTGTTAGAAAAATAAACAAGAGTTGTGTCAACATTAGAAAGAAACATTGTTGTTGTATATCGTTGGTGGTGAACGTTCTAAAACCATCACTGTTGTAAATGCTTACTGAAGATCTAAGAGAATCCTTGTGATCCAAGGGAACTGGACGTAGGTACCACACCGGTACTGAACCAGTATGAAAACTACTGCGCCTTCTTTACTTTTCTGTTTGCTCAGTTTATTTCTGATGCGATTAATTCATGTGTAAAGTCTAGTCGACTAATTTCCTACATAGTCTACTAAATTTTACAAATCGGCTACAATTCACCCCCCACCCCCTCTTGTAGTTTCAATTGGTATTAGAGCAGGACTCACGAACATTTCTTAACATCAAGTGAGGAAAATATCATGGCATCAAACACAATCATTGGAGCACTATTTCAAGAAGGATCTTCTCAGGTGAGACCTTCTTACTTCAACGGCCAGCACTTCTTTCATTGGAAAGTGCGCATGGAGACCTATACTATGTCATATGACATTAAGGTGAATGAAATCTATGCAATGTTGATAACTTGATATACAATATTTACAGTTAATGATAGTGATGAAAGAGATTGATAAAAAGCGGTTGGTTGGTGTAAGTGAACGATCGGCTACCATAAGAATACTGATAAATAATTCATAGTAACATAACTAGCACTTGGGAGACATCTCGTTGTTTAGAATTAAATGAGACATGAGATTCCATGGAATCAATCTCCAAATTCTAATTACAGTGATGGAGAGAATATATATAATGTATTGATGACAAAAGAATATACAAATATAGTTATGACTTTGTTAAGTCGATCGATATCATGCCTACGGAGAATATGAGCGTATTCGATAATAGACTCGATACCTTGTAAGCAAAGGACACGACCATGTATTAGAGTAATGTAAAATGAGGTAAAAAAGCGCTAATATTCTATACATCTTAAAATTCATGTGGCTCCTTTAAATTACCATAAATTATTTGCAATGGACTTTTAAGTTACAATTTTAGTATGTGTTTACCCTTAAAATCGGATAACAATTAAATTTATAAATGGTTTTAAGGATATGTGATTACACCTAGCACAAATTGATGAATACGATGATTAATGTTAATAATTGACTGAAAAATAAAGCAAACCAGTATACAAATGCAATTTGGTCTTTGAGCTAGATCACCCTCGAGCCGACTGAGAATATATTTAAGAAATATGAACTGAACTAAACAACAAGAGAGTTTAAGAGAGAAAAGAGTATTGTATTTCTTTGTTATGCGAGAGTTGGATGATTACAAATGATTAGAAACCCCTTTATATAGTAGAGGAATTCTACTTATGATACAATTCTAAATACAGAAGGAAACCTCATGATTGGCTAAATAACCGTTCTTGATTTGATTCGTGCCGATATTTCCAGCACGATCCTCGACTGGTCACAAATATCTAGGATTTTTGTTAGTAGGCTTTCTTTGTTGGATGTCTATCTCGTTTGGTTTCGATCCTTACTGGTCTCGATCTCGATCGGTACTTCAAATCCCGGGCTTGGTACCGCACCTTCGTGTCTTGGTCTGATATAACACGGGGTTGATCCTTGGCCCACCATCCTGGTCTCGATTAATTAACAGAATCGGGTGAGCCCGATTTCGACCGTATACAGATAGTCCCCTCATTGTTTGGAGTGTAATGACAAGAAACGAATTGAGCCTGCAATTTTTACCCTGATTTGTCATGACGTTAGCACCGTGATGTAAGCGACAAAGGTGACCGAAATGTCCCGTCGGTATAGTTCACCAGGCATTTAATATGCATCAGTTGATGGTCGGCCACTACCAGTCTTTGAACCGTCTCCGTGAAACCGATAATAGGTCCCTTTTCCACTCTTTCAATCTTTACTTTCAATCTCTTCTACTCTAATCTTCAAAGTTCTTTGCATTCCTCAAGCTTCTCATCTTCAAGTCTTTGAGTTCCATTGTTGGTCCTTTCTAAAACACCAAATATTATCATCTCCATTCTTCTTTGCCCTAAAAAACAAATGGCGAAAATGTCAAAGACTGTGCCACAAAAAGAAGCCGCTTCCTCATCTCGGTCGGTCGGTGAGAAAATAATGGCAGAGCACGCCCTGAGGAGTGTGTTCCTGGGGGTTGCGTCATCAGTTCTGATTTTAAGATCGAGAAAATCTCATTGGTCTCCGTTCGATGCAAGATGGTATCGAGATACATATGCTCGATATCCAAGAGTTTCCTCAAACAAGTGAAGAAGGACTGTAATTGGGAAAATAAAGAGGTTGTGATACCGTCCACTGAAGAAGCTATCACCACCCCGTGGAAGAGTTATTGAGTGTTTACACTTACCCTTTTACGATGGGTCCCCTTGATCCAGTCATCGTTGACTTTTGCAGAAAATATCAAGTGACCCTCGGCCAAATCCACCCCTCTTTCTGGAGGATTGTAATATTGCTCCGATTCTTTGTGAGCAAAATCGACGGGCTCCCTTTCACCCTCGATCACCTTATAAGACTGTATAGCCCTCAACTTTACCTAGGTGGGCTAATAAAGCTCCAGCAACGGGCAACCAAGACACTCATCTCAAGTATTGACAAAGATAAAGATCGGGGTTGGATGGGTCGATTCATCCGGGTGAGGACCACCGACTAATTCTGACCCAAAGCATTCCATTTCCCAAGAAATGGAACATGAAACGTGAGTATGACTCTTCTTTTAATTTCTGCTTATTAGTTTATGATTCACCTTCTCTTACCGGTGTTTTTCCCGGTTTAGCTACCGTATGGATGCTGGGTGCGGTTCCTCATCTCGAGAGCTGGGTTAGGAGCCTGGTCTCAAAATCTACACATGTCGAACGCAGATGGAGCGATTTATCGAAGGGCCGGTGGGAGGCAAAGAATCATGGTAAGCCCTATTCCTATCTTAACCATTTTATCAAAATGATTTTTCGGCCTTACCCAGTTTCCCTTTTTGTAGGCCTTGGGAAAGATGCAACCATGAGGCCCCCGTCTGATTATGAAGAATCCTCACTCTCTGTCCCGAAGCCGGCAAATGAGAGCTAGAGGAAAAGGACCTCGACCTCCGAGGGGCCAAAGCCTAAGAAGAGAGCGGCTCGTAAGCCTAAGAAGAATATCATCCCCCTGTCCATGGAGTCAGTTCAACTCCTAAGGGAGGCGGAGGAAGAAGAAGAAAAAGAAGGCGATTCCGGGCTGGTGGCCCGAGTAAGGATAAATACCGAGGCTCAAAAGGTCACTGATTCTATAGGAGTCGAAAATATTTTGCCCCAAGCTAATGGGGCCTTGGGAGGAGACTTGGCCGAAGTCCCTGAGCTGGTTAGGGCCGAAGGTCCTCACCTCGAGGTGAGAAGGCCTCTGAGGATGTGGTGGATGCTGCTGCAATGACCGGGCTCGAGTTTCCTTGAGACAGAGAGAATTCCCCAAAGGATCCACTTGGGGCAATAGATATCAAAGACTCCCCATTGTTTCCTTCATTCTCCGAGGAAATGATTCGGGAGGTTCGGGCCATAATGACTTCCCATGTAGAAGGAATCCACGGAGAGGAGGACCATTTCCGTGGTTATTTTGCTGGGGTCGATGATACTGCTGGCCTGTGCGACTTAGAGGTACCGAGGAAGAGCTCAGGCAAAACTTCCTCGAGTTTCAGATTGACCAGCCAGTTTTCGACCCCTAGTGTCAATCCCGGGTGCAAACGAACAATCATCATCTCGATCCCGGAGGATGCACGAGTTCTTGCCGCCCCGTAGGGGTGGCTAGTTACCTTCAGAGTCTGGTCATGGAGGAAGATCAAGCTCTGATGGACGAGGTGGGAGCACCGTGTCTCTTCAATGAGGCCCAACAGTCTTTGCATCAGGTAAAATCCCCAAATCCCTTCGTCAATATCAGTTTCAATACTTGTGTTTTTCTCTTTTTGCCTAACTCTTTTTCTTCTATTTGTGTAGGCCTCGGTGCTTCATCATGAAGCTTTCTTTAGGTCTCGAGGGGAACTCAGCCGATATGAGGCCGGAATTCAAGGGCTCACTGAGGAGAAAAGCGCCCTCAAGCTTCTCAGTAAGCAAAAAGAAGAGGAAGCAAAGGGCCTTCGAGCTGAGCAATATGCGGCTTAGAAATAATAAAGTGACCTAGCCGAGCAGGTAATAAGAATCTTAGAAGTTTATGACATCAGTTCGGGTGTGATGGGTAACAGTTCGATCCCACAGATCCAGCAGAAGCTCGAGATAATCGGGAAACTTCGTGAAGAAATGGATGCGGTGAAGGCGGAGACCATAACATGGAAGCAAAACATGGACCGCTTGCCTTGAAAAAGGAGGCTGCTCGAGCTCAACTATGCTTGGCTGAAGGCCAACTCCAAAGCATGAGAGAGAAGAACTTGGTGTCGAGGAGTTCCAGACTCGGTTGGTTCAGCAACCTCTGATCGAGAGAAGCTGGTCACGGAACTTGCAGCGTCCAAATTTAAGGCTAAGACGGCCAAGGCCGATGCTGAGGCAATCATATCCGTCTACCGGTCCGATGCCGAAGCCGCTCTAGCTCGAGAAAAGGAAATTGACGATGTTATTGGGTTGCCAAGCATGCCAAGTGCCAGTCTCGAAGGGAGACTCTCGAGGAGATCCACGCTCGTGGCTTCGATCTCACTGCAGAAATCAAAAATGCAAAAGAGCTTGAAGCCAAAGCCAAAGCATTAGCCTCTCCTGATGATGATGATTCCGGGAGCATGAGTGGGTTTAAGAGTGGAGAATACCCCGAGGGTGAAGATGTTTCTCCTGAAGAAGATTAAAATCTTAGGATCTTTTTTGGATTTTTTGTATAGAATTCCTATCGGGCCACGTTGCCCTTGTAAAAAACTTTTGATATATATAAAGATATTTTTCCCTTTCTATCTTGTCTTGTGAAATTTCACTTCATTTCTCCCTTATGAAATTTGTGCTTCATTTATGTCTTATGAAAATTGTTATTCATAGGTTCGAGGTTTAGGAAATTCGACCAAAATCGTACTAGTGTAGTTTTTGCGATAGAGTGAGTGCTTGATCAGACTCGAATTAGGTTTTATTTCAGCAAGGACAATCTATCGAACTCAAAGCAAAAACTAGCCCTTAGGCTTTTGTATTAGACCAATATGGAAGAATGTTTATGGCATTTTCCCCTTTTTGGCTTGAAAAGTTTTTATCATTTGTATTTGTAAAATCTGTAATGCCTTAGCATGAAATAAGAGATAAGAGATTTTTCTAGAGTTTGAACAATGTTGTACTCATTAGAGTTTTCAATGCTTGATATTATAATTTTGCCGAGGGTAGCCCTTTTAACCGATTTATGAAAATATTCGAAGCCCTGTTTTATTACGGAATTCAGACGTCTCCGAACTGTGTTAATTCGGTCGTAGTCTTTTCTTTTTTATCTAGGACTTTCCTCTTAAGCTTATTTTCCTATTTCACTTCGAGCTTGCCCAAAGTGTCAGTCCCCGAGTGGGGTGGCCGTGGCCTATAAAGATCGAGGATTGCCTTTAAGGTCTTATGATCTCGAAGTTTTAATAATTTGATCTCGTTTATTTTTTGGATGGAAGTCCCCGAGTGTGAGGTTAGTTATTCAAACTTCAGTTATGATTGGCCCTTAAGCCTGTTTACACAATAGATCAAGAGTATGAAACTGTAAAGTAGAATATTTTTCTAACGCATGAGATATCGACAAGGAAAAATACTTCTCTTAATAGATGATTATACATGCGTACATATTTGATGTCAGGGCTCGAGCAACCTATATGGGCACGGTTCATTCGACCGTTTGACCCTTACAAAATTTACCTATCGAGACCCCGCTATCATTAAGTAATTTCCTTGCAACAAAGTTGACATTCGAGGGTAATGCCCCCTAGTATTCGAGGTCGATTGTAAAGAAGCCTCAGATACTATTGAATTGTTCTAAGTTAGCACGATCAATGGTCGCCTCGTTAAAAACCTTACCGGAAAACCCATTTGGGACAAAACCGGTCTAAGGGAAAAAGAGTGCAACGCGTGCTTTCAGACCTAACGACTTCGTGTTGAAGAATCTTTCGCCGTTCTAGATCGAACACCTGCAATGGTTTGTTTGAAATATAAATAAAAATGGAAGGGTTGTACCTTAGCAGTAGTATCGATTTAGGAGTGATACGTTCCAATTTTTCGATAATTGTTCGCCGTTCATCATGTCGAGCTTGTAGGATCCTTTACTGATGATATCGAGGACCTGATATGGTCCTTCCCAATTTAGACCCAGTTTTCCTTCATTCAGATTTCAAGTGTTGAGGGTGACTTTTCTTAGCACCAAGTCCCCGATTTTAAAATGTCGAAGATTGGCTCTTCGATTGTAGTATCTTTTGATTTGCTATTTTTGTGCGGCTAATCGAACGAGGATGACTTGGTGTCTTTCGTCTAACAATTCTAGGCTCGTGATTCGATTCTTCTGTTGCATATCGGAACCTGAGGCTAGGTTCCCCGACCTCGAACGGGATAAGAGCTTCGACACCATAGGCTAAAGAGAACGGTGTTGCCCCCGTACTAGACTTCGATGTTGTGCGGTACGCCCAAAGAACCTCGGGCAGTATCTCTCTTCACTTTCCTTTGGCATCGGTCAGTCTCTTCTTAATATTTTGGATAATGGTTTTGTTGGTCGATTCGTCTTGTCCGTTCCCACTGGGATGATATGGTGTTGATAAAATTCTTTTGATCTTGTGATCCTCGAGAAATTTAGTCACTTTGCTACCGATGAATTGCTTTCCATTATCACACACAATCTCGACATGCATCCCGAATTGACACATAATGTGGTCCCAAGAGAAGTCTATGACTTCCTTTTCTATGACTTTCTCGAAATCATGTGCTTCAACCCACTTAGAAAAATAGTGAATCATAAATAAAATAAACTGAGCTTTACTTGGGACCGAGGGGAGAGGTCCGACGATGTCCATTCCCCATTTCATGAACGGCCAGGGGGATAAGACCGAATGGAGCTGTTCCTTGGGCTGGTGAATCATTGGCGCATACCTTTGAAATTTGTCGCACTTTCGAACGAACTCTTTTGTATCCTTTTCCATATCGACCTAGTATTACCTTGCTCTGATAACTTTTTGAACCAATGATTCGGCATCGGAATAGTTGATGCGTGGCTAGAATTCATGATTTTAAGCATTATATACCTTGCATTTTATGTGCT
>ML381934.1:0-23821 GCA_005239525.1 Nicotiana knightiana
ATATATATATATATATATATATATATATATATATATATATATATACAGTGGCGGATTCAAGTGGTGGCTAGCGGGTTCAACTGAATCCGCTTCACCAAAAAATAATACTAGTATATGTATAAATTAGGATTAAAGCTGTGTAAATGTTATATAAATAGTTATTTGAACCCACGTGACAACTACCATTTTACAACTAAAGTTATATACTTCTAAAATTAAACTCGCTTATTCAAAATTATGGATCCGCCACTGTGTATTTATATAGTAGTAGAAATTTAAAAGAGTAAATGCAACCACATGAGTCCATTCTCTAATCACCAAGGGAATATAGACAATAAATATACAGTCTTTACACAAACTCAAACAGAAACAAAATACAGTTCCTTATTCCTCGTTTACCCTTCTACTTCATCTCACTCTCTCTGTATATATATATATAAAATATATATAATGCAGGTCCTATTTTATCTAGCTAGTGTTTTGTTCTTGAAAAATGGTGAGTGTGGCCTATTGATTATAGTAGCAGAAGATGAAATACATTGACTTCACGCCAATCAAGAAAACGCTGGGATCCAACTGAACCATTTTTTGCAGGAGTTGTGTTCTGTTTTTGTCTTTTTTTGGCCTATTGGGTTGCTGTTTTTTTTGGATTGAATTTCAACTCTCCCAATTAGTTTCCCGCTCTGTTCTGCATCTGCTGCAAATGCAATGAATTCATTCCTCTGAAGGCCTTATTCTCTCTGTTTTCTCTTTTTATTGCGACCTTCATTTAATTCTTTTTTTTTCTGGGGAGTGAAGAAAAATACAATAAAAAGATGAATGCCAGAGTCAGGACTAGCCTACAGTCTATGAAAACTCCATCCAAAAATGTAAAGGTAAGAACTTTTCTGCTATTGAATTCTCTTTTAATTGTATATTTTGGAGTAAAAAAATGTGTTTTTGACATTTCTATCTTGTTCCGCTTCTTGTTTTTTTTTTCCTGGAAATTGTGTATTTAGAAGCAGAAATTCCCAAGAAAATTTTCTGAGCTTACTAAAGTAATTTGAAATTTTAATTTTAGTTTTGAGAAAAAGATTGAATATTTATTTGATTAGTTGAATGCTTCTAAATCTTGTTGTAGTTCACATCATCTACTTAGCTTCGGCAGATTTTGAGTTTTGATTCTTGATTTCAGAATTAAGATTGAGAAAAAGCAGAAAGGTGTAATCTTTGATTCTTATCCAAATCCGTTTCATATCTTATCTTTGATTCTTTTTTTTTTTTCTCCTTTTTATCTGCATGTTTATGGTTATTATACTGTTTGCTTTATGCTTTTCCGTTACATCTAATTCTTTTCTTGTGGAAGCTGAATTATTTATGTCTTCTTTTCTTGTTTTGAAGGAAAAAATGGAAATGCAAGGAAACAGGAAAATGGGTGCCGAGAAAACAACCATAAATAGAAGAAAAGCAATAAGAGAAAGAAAGATGGCATTGTTACAAGATGTAAACATTTTTTTTGATTCTTGAATTCTTTAGCTTTAAAGTAAATATCTGCAATTAGTATATGAATTTGTACTAATTCTCTGTAAATTGTAGGTTGATAAGCTAAAGAAGAAACTTAGGCATGAGGAAAACGTCCACAGAGCTCTCGAAAGGGCGTTTACTAGACCTCTCGGTGCTCTTCCTCGTCTTCCTCCTTATCTCCCTCCAAATGTTAGTATTTCTTGTTCTTCAATGATGTAGATGTCTGTTGTTGAATTGTGTGACCCTCTCATCGAATAGCTTACACTATTAGAGAGAGCACACTTACAATTTTTTGGTTATATTATGTCTCAACATTGTTCGTGTTCCTTATTTCCTTCGTGCAATGTACAATTTAAGATTGAACTGTACTGTCGAAAGAGCTAGTGCCAAAAAATTCACTATATGGAGTAACTTGAAATTCGATCAATGTCGTTGTCGCAGTAGTTTGAAGAGAAGATGTTTTTACTTGATAGTTGTTTTATGGCTCGTATTTTTGGGAATTGATATTGTGAGTGTAATTCTGTAATTGGAAATGCGCAGACACTGGAGCTTCTAGCTGAAGTAGCTGTTTTGGAGGAGGAAGTTGTTCGACTAGAAGAGAAAGTTGTGCATTTCAGGCAAGGATTGTATCAGGAAGCGGTCTATATTTCGTCTTCCAAGAGGAATATGGATAATGTAACTGATACTACTGAACCAAATCAAGTAAAGAGTCCCAAACAGAAGCAAACAAAGTTTTCACCCCAAATGGAAGTGAATTCAGCTTCATTTTCAGGTAGATTGCCTTCTCTCTCAGGTAATCTCTTGGAACTGGAAAATGACGTTCATGTTTGTCAAGGTAACGGAGTGATTTATCCTCGTTAAATTCAATTTTCTTTTCAGATGACAGCTGCTTAAAAGAGAATCAGTCATGGTCTTCCACTAAAAGCAAGCATCGATCACTAAATGCAAAAGTGAAAACTGTCAAAACTCCAGCTAAGAAGCTTCCTTCTGAGAACAGATTAGTAGAGAAGCGCGTGGATCCTCCAAAATTGCAGGTTGATAATTCGGTGACCTTCATTTTTTTTCATCATGAAATGAGTATCTTGTGCAACATAACAGATATTGTACTTTTATAATTTTCAGCTTGAGGACCAAGTAATGTACCACGGGAGTCTGGAAGAGAGAATTTTTGTTAGTCAAGATAGAAAACCAACATCAGCTGAAAGTCCAAACATAATCTCGGAAAATATTTTGAAATGCTTGTTAAATATTTTCCTCAGAATGAGCTCTAAGAAGAGCAGGAGTACAACCGAGACATTGCCTTCATTGACAGGATATAATTCATGTGAGAAGAAAGAGTTTGGAGATCCTTATGGCATATGTTCAAGGTTTGAAAGGAGAGATATCGGTCCGTATAAGCATTTATATGCAGTTGAAGCTTCTTCAATCAATCCAAATCGAACAACAATATCCGTTTTCCTAGTTCGTAGACTAAAGTAAGTTGGTACAATTAACTTACTAAGATTGTATAATCTTTCAAAATTTTCAATTAGGATGGTTTCTCATATATATCGGTCCTTTTTTCCAGACTTATACTCGAGAAACTTGCATCAGTCAACTTACAGGGCCTCACCCACCAAGAAAAGCTTGCTTTCTGGATCAACATATATAATTCCTGCATGATGAATGTAAGGTTTACATACTAACAATTTTATGTATTCTGTGAATAACCAGTCGATAGTAATATGTGAAATTGATTTATGAATATGCTGCCTTTCAAATTTTCATTTTACTATTTTTGTTCGTCTAACATTTCAGGCATTCCTGGAGTATGGCCTACCTGAGAATCCTGAAATGGTTGTGGCGCTGATGCAAAAGGTAATGCTTCGATGTCCTATCCTATCCATGGAATCAATTATACTGTTTCAGTCTGCTAATTCAATTGGTTGACAATGATATGATCCATATTCTTCACATTTTTTAATTGGTGAAGTTCCATCCTTTGCAGGCAACAATAAATGTTAGTGGACACTTGCTTAATGCCATAACCATTGAACACTTCATTCTGAGGTTGCCTTATCACTCAAAATATGTAAGTGGCTTTTCACCTCATAGGAAATTTTACTTTTACTTTTGTTCTAGCTCATGAGTATATCCTATTTGATTGCAATCACCAGACTTTTGCAAAGGGTGTAAAGAATGACGAGATGACTGCACGCAGCATCTTTGGTTTGGAGTTTTCCGAAACATTAGTGACATTTGCGCTCTCTTGTGGAAGTTTTTCCTCTCCTGCTGTAAGTTATAAGCCCCTTGGTTTCTCCAAGTAGTACATGTGAAAAAGTAAAATCTAACACCCGCTATGTTAGATCATCATAACAATCCCAAAACGTTACAGAATATTCAACCTAAAAACGACACATATGGTTAACATGACAGTAGCATGCACTGACCAACCTGAATATTCATATTTTTCACAAAAAGTACCAAATTTTCAAGTTTCCAGTGTCTTTGTTAAACATAACAATGCTAATTTAGGAGCTGTCTTGAAATAGGTGAGAGTATATACTGCAGCAAATATTGAAAATGAGCTTCAAGTTGCAAAGAGGGAGTATTTGCAGGCAGCTGTTGGCATTTCAACATCAAAGAAGTTGGTAGCAATACCAAAACTGTTGGATTGGTATCTGTTAGATTTTGCAAAAGATTTGGAGTCACTACTTGATTGGATATGCCTTCAACTGCCAAACGAACATGGAAAAGAAGCGATAAGCTGCCTCGAGAGAAGGAATAACGAGCCTCTTTCTCATGTTCTTCAGATTATGCCATATGAATTCAGTTTCCGGTATCTTTTACACATGTAAGTTTTGTTTCATTAATAATGTGTTAGACTTAAGTTTTTTGTGGTATAGATCTATATATAGAGGGGGGATACAGATACATAGTAAGTTTAAGTGTACATCTTGTAAGTAAATTTTGACATTTGTGAGGAGTAATTATCATTGTAGAGTTCAGCACTATTGCATTCACTGGCTGAGGGGGAGATTTTTGATAGGGCTTTCCTTCTGTTGTCTGATACTCTGATCTTACTTGGAGTGGGGTGATTTTTTTAATTTATTTTTTTATAAATATGGATTGAATTTTTACTTTATTTAATTTTGCTAGATGAAAACACATTTCTTGGCTCAATTCCTTCATACTTGGAGCAACGGTAAAGTTGTCTCCGTGTTACCTATAGGTCACGAGTTCGAGCCGTGTAATCAGACATTGATCCTTACATCAGGGTAGGCTGCCTACATAATACCCTCTTAGGATGTGGCCCTTCTTCGAACTCTGCGTAAACACGGAATGCTTCGTGCACCGGACTGACATTTTCCTAGTAAAAAATGTAGCCACCAACAAAGCATTTTTTTTTTTGGTTTCCTACTCGGTGTCCGGTACCCGTATTGGAGCCCGACTATATCCGGATTCGCGCCGCGTAGGACCCCATTCGGGGGGAAGCGCTCCCTACCAAGGATTTTTCCATACACAGGACTCGAACCCGAGACCTCTGCTTAAGAGAATAGCAGTCCCTTCCACTGCACCACATCTTTGGTGGTGCCACCAACAAAACATGGACTTATGGCAGCTTTAGAGTTTAGTGTAAACAATCAGAATTGTTTATCGAATTAGAAAAGATGGCCAACTGTATATAGTTTAATATAGAAAGGGGCATCTAGCAGATTTGTTCATTAAAGAAGCAGTGGTGTAAATGGAGACACCCCATTATACAAATCTGTTACACATTGAATTTTATTGGATTTATTACCAATATTTATTTAAAGAAGATATGCAGCTGGATCTTCCTATAATGCCTAAAAGAGACAAATATGTACACCAAAATCCCAATGCCATTAAATTATGTCCTTCTTGTATCACTATTTCTCCTCAATCCTCATAAAACAATCACCGGAAAAAGTAAATTAATTTTTATAATATGATATATGAGTCAACTTGCACGCACTTTAACTATTTCATTAGTTATTTACAAGTTTCCATTAATACAAGTGCCGAATAACTCGCTCACCCAAATTTAAGTTGATAGAACGAAATCACCAAACATTTTTGCTTCGAGGGAGGAGTGGTGTGAATATTGACATGGGACATAGATTTACCCCAAAAGTGTGAAAGAAAATGAGGTTAAATTAAGAAGGAGAAGCAGTGGGATTGGGTGAGTTAGGTGGCATTTTGTGCACCTAGTTATGGATGTAACATGTCAAATGATGCTAGGCTGTTGATAATGTGCAACTATTTATTGGATAGTGACTAGGTCAAGATTTGTTTCATCAATTATTCAACTTTGACTTTATAAACGAATATTCAATATAACTTTCTTAAAATCTGTATTTACCTTCCACTTCCTCTTTCTACTTTATTTTTCCTTCTTACAACCACAATAACAAATTTAATATAATTCTACAAGTGAGTTCTGAGGAGGATAATGTATACGTACACTTTACTCCTACCTTGTAAATGTAAAATAGTTATTTCCGATAGAACCTCAGCTTAGAAAAAACACAGTCCCAAAATATCAAAAAAAAAATGTAGAATGGAAAAGCCATAGAAAAAGAAGCACTAACAAAAAACCTTATTTTTCCTTCTTAATGTTATAAAATATTAAAATATCTGTGGCATCGCTTGCATAAAGTCATTTGGCTTTCAATTTAGCATCGAACAGAATGTGTATAGGTACACTATATTAATTGCATCATTGAGAGACTTATAGTTACTTTTCTATATATTATTCTTTACATTATTTAATAGAAAGTGAAGTGAATTGTTGTTAATAAGGAGAATCTTCACTGTATAGGCCCTTAATTTAGCAAATGAAGATTTCTTATATTATAACAATTCAAATCTATCAGGATATATTGATAATCTGGCCCTTAATATATATAAGAGGATGCGAAGAAATCAACTACTATTTATTTGTACTGTAATTCGATTTTTGATTTTCATCATTTCATTGACCGTTAAACCACACCGATCGCTGAACAAGTGTCAAGAACCCTCTCTCCCCATTTTTTATTTTTTATTTTTTATTTTTGGGAAAGGGCAAGAGTATGATTGAAAAAATTGTCACCATTTACACACATGCTGGTTCAGAAAAGGACTTCACATTTTCATATCGAATCTAACTTTGTCTTTAGCTCCATAAAGGCAATGTCCTTAAATACAAATAATGAAAAATCTTGTGGTCCAAAACTTAATATTAAGTCTTTTTCATATGGGCCGGGTCATAAGTTACCTCTATTGAAGAAAAGAACAAAATGCCTTTTCCCAATGTGGATAATTGTAGACATAACAGTTAGATCCACCAAAGAAGCTGAACCATTCACAAAACTCTATCGTAAAAATTGCACTGGGCGTCCTATTTGGTCGCTCCCATTTAACCTATATCCATTTTTCTAAAAACTTTTAATTTGAACCCACTTTTTAAAAAATTTCAGTCCCCTTTCTCCTCCTCCTTCTCCTCCTTCGTTTTCTTCTTCTTCTTCTTCTTCTTTCTTATTTTGCTGTTGGTGCTGCTATGGAACTTCAGTTCATGGGATGATTGCCATAAATATGTTTATCAGAGCTTAAGTTCACCAGTTACAAAATAAAAACTTCAGCTTTAGAGCTGAAGTTCGCCAGTTACAAAAACAAAAACTTCAGCTTCACCAGTCACAAAAACAAAAACTTCAGCTCTAGAGCTGAAGTTCGCCAGTTACAAAAAACAAAAACTTCAGCTCTAGAGCTGAAGTTCGCCAGTTACAAAAATAAAAACTTTAGCAATTACAAACAAAAGCTTTGTGTTAAGACGTGCACAAGTTAAACAAAAACTTCAGCAAATAAATAACAAAACTTCAGCTACTTCAGCTGAAGTTCGCCAGTTACAAAACAAAAACTTCAGCTCTAGAGCTGAAGTTTGCCAGTTACAAAAACTTCGCCAGTTACAAAAGTAAAAATTTCAGCAATTACAAACAAAAGCTTTGCGTTAAGACGTGCACAAGTTAAGCAAAAACTTCAGCAAATAGAGAATAAAACTTCAGCTACTATGCTTAAATTCATCAATTACAAACAAAAACTTCAGCACACTTGGTTCAACACACTTGCTACTTCAGCCCCGTCTACTACAATGCTGAAGTTTTGCGTGATTGCCTTTGCTACTTCAGCTCTGTATGCTGAAGTTATGCGAAAAAGCGGGTACACTTGCAATTTCTTTTTGCAAAGCGGGTACAAGTTAAAATGTGACACAAAAGCGGGTATCGATGCAAATGCCCCAACTCTATCCATGTCCAGACATAATTGGGCCTGGGGCCCGTATATTTAAGGCCCATTATATTGAACGTTTTTTAAAATTTCTTACGGTAAGTAAATTGTTTGTTTCTTCTTTTCGGCCAGACAAAAGCCATCTATAATTTCTGTGCAAGTCATAAATATCAACTACGTTGTTGACATAAGAAATTATAGATGAAAGAAATATAAACTTTATTTCTAAAAATATAATAAATTATGAGTAGAAAAATGGATAAAATTCACAAAAACTACTTTTCGGCAAATGAAAATTAGCAATAGTTATAGAGTTACAAATTTTACTGGTGAAACTCCGAGATATTGTCATAGAAGTTCAATTGTAGAATTTAAAACTCCACAACAATGATTATTTATCAATTACATGACTAAAAAGTGACTACCGCTATTACTACTAGGGAAAAGTTGGTATGAGTGATTCCCTTAAGTTTAATTATGGGCAAGTTATACATTTGGCCAATCGGCCAAAAATAATTATGTCTACTAATTAATATACAAAAAGTTTATATACTAATTAGAGAAAATATGTATATTTTATATATTATATATTGATGTGCGAAAATCTTTATTTTATTGGCAATTAATTGTTTAGAGCAACTATACTATTTAGTTTTTCGTTTAATAATTGGGTTTGTCATTAATTGGCCCATGTTGCAATTCATTAGCGATCCAAGTTGGATTTTTGTAAGAAGCCCAGAAGAATTGGTTTAGGCCCAGTGAGGTATTTCTCAAATTATTACACAAATGACCGACCTGATTTATTGTTTACTTTTTTTAGCCGGAATATATAGATTATACATTAATTGTACACAATTATTCATACAATATACTTTCATAAGTTATTTCATATTTATGAGTTAGGTGGATGACTATTTGGGTTAATTCTTCTCTATTTCCTTTATTTCCCCTAGGATTTCTCAATTTATTGTTTAATGTAGAGTATGTAAAAGCAGGGGCGGATGAAGCTTAAAGTTACCGGGTTCAACTGAACCCAATATTTTTGATACAAAGCATAAATTATGATTAAAAATTACTAAAATTATAATAAATAATAGATATGAACGATAACTTTAAAAATATTATAGGTTCACCAAAGAACCCATAAAACTTAATTTTTGGATCGGCCTCTTTGTAAAACAGCAATTTGGCACATTAAACTCCCGCGGCCCTGCTAAAAGTAGAGTTCGAAAAGAAACTAACTTTGTATTTCTTTAAGCTTAAATATTTCTAGATAATTGAAAATTATCATTTTCTTGAAAGTAGTTAGTTTCTTGCTATAATAATTTAGCTTTTTCTGTACACATACACTGATACACCCCAACTAATTATTGCGAGAACTAACTTTCATTTAATGTAGGGAATATTCAGATCAGACAGATTTGATTGAAAAATTTGGAAGTCTACACACGTATCCTATGTGCCCATTTAAGTCAGAATTTAATTTGGTAGCTAACCCCCCACTCTCAACCTTTCATTCTATTTAAATTTAAATGAAGATGAGAAATTGAATCCTAATAAGTCCCACATGAAAAAAAAGAGAGGTTGTATATAAAGAGTTTGGATATTCTTAATGGTGTAAGGTCCAAAGCGAACAATATTATATCATATTAAGAGTATTTTGGGCCGTTTTAGCCCAACATCAAGACGGGTTGGGGAACTCCTATAATTTTTGTATATGGTTAAAATTGGGCCCATCCGATTTTACTGATTAACTGAGACTAGGGAGGTCGATCGAAGATCGGTTCCGTAATAGATCAGGCCGAGGCATAAGGACAAGATACCGACTTCGGGATTCGAGGTACCTGCCGAGATCGAGACCGGCAAGGATCGAGACCAAACAGGGTAGACATCGAGCAAAATCGAAGATAGCATAATAACTGAAAGGCGAAATATCCGTAACTGGTCGAAGATCATGACGAAAATCTCGGAACAGATCAAATCAAGAATGGTTATTTAGCTAATCATGAGATTTCTTTATGTAATTAGAATTATACCATAAGTAGAATTCCTCTACTATATGAAGAGGGATTCTAATCATTTGTAAGTCACATTATTCGGGCATATCAAAGCAATATAACACTCTTTTTTTCGCTCATATTCTCTTGTTCATCAGTTTGCTTTATATTTCATTATTCTACTATCAGTCAGTTCGAGGACACCCTAGCTCGAGGGCTGAATTGCATTTCAATACTGGTTTGCTTAACTTTATTGCCGATTCTATTATTAATCATCACATTTATCAATTGATATTAGGTAAAATCACGTGTCCTTAAAACCACATTATAAGTTTAATTGTTATCCGATTTAAACAGTTTGGTACCCACCGTGAGGCTAAGAATATAGTGATTACCTGGTATTAATTCTCATAACACACACTACTTTACACTTGTTCTCGTAAGTGTTTTTGATTTCAGGATTGGCATATAGAACTCGCAAGCAGTACCCACACGCGCCGATAACGACCTTGGTCTTCATGGAGCAAATGACAATGTAGCCGCCCCAGGGATCGAAGTGCCTCAGGCTGGCCTCGAGGGAATACCAATTGCAAATCCCGTCGATGTCAGTTCACATGTCGCCCTAAATGCAAATCTGGGCGTTGATCCCGAAGGTAGTGTACGCAGGGAAGTTCGATCAGGTGGTCGAGGTATGGTGGAGTCAGCCTCCAACTGATATTTGAAATGTTACAGGCTCAACACGCTGCTATAACGCAACTACAAAAATCAGCACCGAGCACCAAGTGGGGTCGAACCCGAGCCCTCACTAGAAGCTGTTCACAGGGCCGAACATGTACCAGAGAGATCGAATTCCAATGAATCAGGGACTGACCCCGTCATTATGAAAATGCTCGAGGAACTCACCAAGCAGATCGAATCAGGGGAAAAGAAAATCGAGGCAAACAAAAAGGTAGAAACATACAACTCCCGGGTTGACCAAATACCGGGGCACCACCGATTCTAAAGTGATTGGATTCGAAGAAGTTTGTACAGAAGACTCCCCCCCCTCAAGTGCGGCTCCAAATCCCATCCCGAAGAAATTCCTCATGCCAGAAATCCCCAAGTACAATGGGACCACCAACCCTAATGAGCATGTCACTTCTTATACATGCGCAATAAAGGGGAATGACTCGGAAGATGACGAGATTGAGTCCGTTCTGTTGAAGAAGTTTGGAGAAACTTTATCGAAGGAGGCGATGATATGGTACCATAATTTGCCGCCCAATTCCATCGATTCCTTCGCCATGCTTGCAGATTCCTTCACCAAAGCACACACCGGAGCAATAAAGGTTGCAATTAGGAAGTCAGACCTCTTCAAAGTGAAACAAAAGAACAACGAGATGTTAAGGGAATTTGTATATCATTTATAGATATAACGCATGGACCTACCCCCAGTCGCAGATGATTAGGCTATCCAAGCCTTTACTCAAGGTTTGAAAGTACAAAGTTCGGTAGCATCACGACAATTAAAGCAGAATTTAATTGAGTACCCAGGCGTGACTTGGGTCGATGAACATAATAGGTACCAGTCAAAAATCAGGGTAAATGATGATCAGTTGGGGACCCCTTCCGGTTCGGTTTATCCAAATAGGTCCGTCGGCAGAATTCAAAGGACATCGACAGAGAACCCCAATCGAACAGAGATCGGTATCAACCGTACGATGCATATCGTAGAAATAGCGGTCCAGGACGTAAACCCCATTTGAAGTGATCGAAGGAATGATCGAGGATAGATCTCCCGAGGACTCATGAGTAAAAGTGGCTTCAATAAAAATGTCGAGCCCATAGAAGCTCCACGACTATCACAATACAACTTCAGCATCGACGCATCAGGTATTGTATCAACCATTGGGCGGATCAAGGGTACTGGATGACCTATACCCCTATAGACCAATCCGGCACAAAAGAACCCTAAACAAATATGAAAATACCATGCTACTCATGGTCATAGAACCGAGGACGGCAGAAAACTAAGGGACGAGGTAGCCCGTCTGTTCAATGAGGGCTACCTTCGAGAATTCTTGAGCGACCGAGCTGAAAACCACTTCAGATACAGGGACGCAAACAGGAAGAATGAACAGGTACAACACGTGATTCACATGATCGTGGTGGGGTCGACATTCCCCCAAGGACCGATGTTCAAGTAGAGGGGATCTCACAACCCCACATCAATGCATTGTTAATCTCTATTCTTATGAATAAAATTCAGGTTAAACGTGATTTAATTGATCCAAGAAGCTCGGCCAATATTATTCGATCAAGGGCCATGGAGAAACTCGTCCTGCAGGATCATATTGTGCCCTCAGCTCGGGTTCTCAATGGTTTTAACATGGCAAGTGAAACTACTAAGGGTGAAATCATCTTGCCAGTAAACGTGGCGGGACCGTTCATGAGACAAAGTTCCATGTTATCAAGGGAGATATGAGATACAACACCCTATTCAGAAGACCCTGGATTCATAACATGAGGGCGGTTCCTTCAACCCTTCACCAAGTTCTGAAGTTCCCTACACCAGAGGGAGTAAAAACAGTGTATGGGGAACAACACGCCGCCAAAGATATGTTTGCCGTCGATGAAGTAATACCGGCGTCAGCACTCTCATCAACAAAAGGATCGGAGTCAAAGGAAAGAAGGAAGCTAAATAGAAACCACAGGCACCAGCCTCGACTCAGTCGGAGAAGCAGGGAACGAACGAGGACGATGACTACTGGATCCCTCGATACTTTATAATCACCGATGATTCCGATGCCACCAAATCGACAGTCGAAGAACTGGAACAAGTCATACCGATTGAGGACCTGCTCGAACGAAAGGTATACTTGGGCTCGGGGTTGACTCCCGAGCTCTGGAAAAAACTTATTCAATTTCTTTTAAATAACATGGATTATTTTTCTTGGTCCCATCTCGATATGACAGGGATCTCACCGGATATCACTACACATCGATTAAGCTTGGACCCGAAGTTCCGCCCAGTAAAACAAAAGAGAAGACCCTAGTATGAGGTTAAGCATGCATTCATCAAGGACGAGGTAACAAAACTTCTCAAAATAGGATCCATTCGGGAGGTAAAATATCCTGAATGGTTAGCTAACATAGTTGTAGTCCCTAAGAAGGGAAATAAACTTAGAATATGAGTAGGCTATAAGGATTTAAATTAAGGCTGCCCTAAGGATTCTTTTCCGTTTTCGAATATCGATCGCATGATCGATGCCACAGCCGGTCACGAGATTCTCAGTTTTCTCGATGCCTACTCCGGGTAAAATCAAATACAAATGAACGTGGAGGATCAGGAAAAGACTTTGTTCATCATTAAATATGGCACCTATTCTTATAAAGTAATGTCATTCGGACTAAAAAATGCTGGTGTTACTTATCAACGCCTAGTAAATCGAATGTTCGAAGACCAAATAGGTAAATCAATGGAAGTTTATATTATGACATGTTAGTTAAGTCCCTGCGAGAAGAGTACCATTTAAATCATTTGCAGGAAACCTTGAATACTGGGGGGCATCAACCTTGAATACTGGGGGGCATCACCCTCGAACGTCAACTTTGTTGCTAGGAAATTACTCCGTATCAACATGGTCTCGATAGGTAAATTTTGTAAGGTCCAAATGGTCGAATGAGCCGTGCCCATGTAGGTTACTCGAGCCCTAAAATCAAACGTGTACGCATGTATATTCGTCTATTAAGATAAGTATTTTTCCTTGCCAAATATTTCATGCCTTAGAAAAATTTTACTTTACAATTTCATGCTCTTGATCTATTGCGTAAACAGGCTTAAGGGCCGATCACAACTGAAGTTTGAACAACTAACCCCACACTCGGGGACTGCCGTCCAAAAAATAGACGCGATCGAATTATTAAAACCTCGAGACCGTAAGACCTTAAAAAGGCAATCCTCGAAATTTACAGGCCACGGCCACCCCAATCGGGGACTGAAACTTTGAACAATTACGAGTGTAACGGAAAAACACGCCCAAGAGGCAAGTCCCAAACTAAAAAGGCTATGACCAAATTAACACGGTTCGGAGACGTCCGAATTCCGTAATTAAATAGGCCTTCAAATTTTTTCATAAACCAAAAGGGTTTCGATAATATCGACCCTCGAAAACCCTAATGGGTATGAAATTGTTTGAACTCTCGAACAGATTCTTTATTTCATGCTAAGGCATTACGAGACAAAAGGGTTTCGATAATATCGACCCTCAAAAACACCAATGGTTACAGAATTGTTCGAACTCTCGAACAGCTTCCTTATTTTTTGTTATCTTAGGAGAAAGATTCATCAGACTAATATTTCTATCCTAAAAAAAAGTTCATCAGACTAGGTTTTCTATCTTAGGAGAAAGATTCATCAGACTAAGATTGCGATCCTAGGAGAAAATTCATTAGACTAGGTCTCTTCTTTTTTTGGTATCTTAGGAGAAAGATTTATCCGACTAAGATTTTTATTAGGAGAAAATCCATCAGATTAGGACTTTTTATCCTAGGAGAAAAAATGTGAAGAGCAATGACAACATTTTATGCACACTAGCAAGACAAATAAAGGCAAAGATTTGAGAAACTTTCCTTTGTCGGCTCTTCTCTTCTCTTTTTCTTTTTCTTTCTTTTCTTCTCTTTTTTTTCGAACCAACTTCCTTGCACTGCTTTGTTCCTGTTTCAAACAAAGAAAATTTTGTCAGTTTTAAAAGTGGTGGTCAGTTTGTAGCCTTGATGTCTTTGGCAGCTTGGCTTTGTTATCATACAACCTTTGGAAGATCGACTGCATTAGTAGTTTGTTGCACTGTTGAGAGACTCTGTTGTTGTTTACAAAGGACCTTTACTTTCTGTATCAACCCTGATTGTTTCGCTCCTGTGCCTTCTGTGTTTTGGCTCAGTCAACCTTATCTCAAAAAGAAGAGATTTCTTTTCTTGGTTAACCTTTCTGATATCTTGAATGGCTTTTGCTTTTGAAGCAATTTATCCGTCAGAGAGAATCACAACCAGTAAATGCCTTTTGCACGATGTGCACACTTCATAGTCCTTGTTTGGTACTACAGAGAATCCTTGATTTACCTTGAGGTTATCTTTATTTGCTTTAGCCAAATGGGTTGACAGTAGACTTTTGGGGAGGAGTCTTTGTATGAATCCTCAAGACATGTAGACTGTAACAAATGAGTGTGCTCTCCAAATTAACTTTGCGCAACTGAAAAGATGGTAGCAGATTTTGAAATCTTTCCTTGCTTATTTTGACACGGACTGACTCAGAGTGAAGGAAACAATGTGCAAAAACATAATATTAACAAGAAATGTCCCTGTCGGGAAGAATAAAAGGAAGAGTTTTTTGTTTTTTTTTTCTCTTTTTTTTTGCGGTAACTAGCCTTAATGATCATGACATGAATTTTGGACTTAACGGTCGATCTATCAAACTAATCCAATCTTCCCTTTTACCATTCCTATGACCTTTGAAGTCGGGCATGTTCTTGCCAATCCTTTGCATCAGCTTCACGACTCACTATCGACTAGTGGTGCCCCGAGGGGTTTTCACCAACAAGCCTCTCTCATTTATTTATCTCTTCTTACTGTCGCCTTATAGTGCCCGTGAGGGTTTTCACTGATAAGACTCTCTCATTTTTCTTTATCTTTTTCTTTTTCTTTTTCTTTCTTGTGTGAGCGACTTGACAGTGTTCCATGTCGCGTGACAGCCGTTGCTCATTGCATTATTGGCATTCTTGAGGGAATATCAAAGAGGTCTTGATTTGGGAGGTTTTCTGGATAGGGTTGAACAATAGGGACGACATGAAGGCTCAAAATAGACTTGAAATGAGGGGTTCTAGACTTACAACTCTTGGAATCGAATCTTTCAAAGGTAAACTAAAATATCTGCCCCAGTCTCAGATATTGGGGATTTTTGGAATTTTTTTTAATTCTTATTTGGTTGGACTAAACTGTGTAAGGCTGCCTACGTATCCCTTTTTAAAAAGGAATCAGGTCTAACGTAGTTCAAACATCTGACCTAACTATTTTTCTCAAATTTCATTATGTATCTTTTTTCTTTTCTTTTTTTCCTTTTTTTTCTTTTCAAAACAAGTTGCCCCAGTCTTTATTTTCTGGGGGCATGGACCTTTGACTACTCTATTTTTCTTCTTTTTTTTTTACTTGAATTTTCTAAGAGTTGCCCCAGTTTGTACTCTTGGGGCATGGACTTTTTTTGCATTTTTTTCATCTTTTTAAACTCGAAAATTGATTCCAAAAGAGGGCGGTCAAAGAAAATAACACAGGCTCAAAAAGGGGTAGAGAAGGGTATAAAGTGTTTGGATAGCAGAAAAAGGGCCTCCTAGCCTCGAGAATGCCAATCATGTTACTTTTTCGGGATCATAGCATTTATGAACATGTCTATCTTCTTGGTGTGTCATGGTCGAAAGACACTTTCCATCCATTAATGTCAAACTTTCGACCAAGCTTCAATTGATTAAATATCTTCAAAACCGATCTTCACAATGATTTGAAGGTGAATTTAATCGACCTTAATTCCAAAGTATTTCAATTATTTATTCACCCTCAAAAGTGTCTTGTTCTCACTTATCCAATTCAAGAAATTCAGTTTTCTAAGATCTGGCCAAAAATTCCGCATGCATGTCATGTAAATAAAACTAGCGGGAAAAGAACTAAGCAAGGAATGACACAAAAGGATAAATTGTATTTCATTGAGTAAACAACAAGACAAACAACCTATAACCCGAGTTACAACCCTAAAATAACCCGAATAATGAAAATATCAACAAAATAGACAAACATGACTCACACAAACATAATAGAGGGATATAAGGGTTTGACTCAATAAAACAAATAAAATCTGGATCACAACCCTGAAATAACCCAGGTAATAGAAAAAACATCAAAACAAGCTACCAAGATTCCCTCCTAGTGAGGAGGGAATGACTTTTCAATTGCTAAGCTTGACATTTAGCCACAAATTTGCTCATCAGAATCACCATGGCTTTCTCCAATTTCAGTCGGCAAGTTCCCGAGAGGATTCTCATACTCCATGTCACCACGTATCATCCCCGCAAAGTGTCTATCATCATGTACAGGTAAAGGATTCTGCAGGATATTCTAGGTGTCACTGTCTTGGATCACAATCAATTTTTACTGGATCATCCTTTGTATTTCTCTTTTCAAATCCCGACAACTTTCAAGATTGTTCCCCTGGGCATTGGAATGGTATTCACACTTTTTAGAAGGGTCAAAACTTCTTGCACATGGGTCCACATGATTTGGAGGAATATGTGCAATCATGTCATAATGCTTTAATTTCTCAAACAAGCTTGCATAAAATTCTCCTATTGGTGTAAAATTATTTTTCACTCTTTGTTCCCCTCTATACCCCTGGCTTGGATGTGGGTTATAAGGAACTTGAAAATTTTGTGGAGGCTGGTGGAGACTTTGGGGTGCTGGCACTCGCCTTCTGGGGTGTCTTAGTGGCTGGGCAACATATTGAGGTGGAACAAAAGAGTATTGTGGGTTCTGAGGTGGATAGTAGTGCTCAGGGGAATCATCGGAAATCAGACGAGGCTGCTCATACCTTCAAGATGTTCTCCTAGGGACCTCTTCTCGACCATGATGTCATCATGGTTTCTTCGTCCTTATCGTTCATGTCACTGAAATTACTTGATTCAATTTGAATAGCCTGAGTTGCAGCTTTGAGAGCTACTTGACTTATAATTCTGCCTGTCTTAAGGCCATTCTCTACCATTTCTCCCATTTTGATTGCTTCCGAGAAGGATTTACCAACTGCGGATATCATGTTTTGAAAATAATCTGGCTCTTGAGCCTGAAGGAAGACAGTGATTAGCTCGCGGTCATCCATGGGCGGCTTAAGTCTAGCCGCTTGCTCTCTCCATTTAATGGCCTATTCCCTGAAACTTTCAGTTATTTTTTTCTTCAAGTTGGAAAGGGAATTGCGGTCTGGGCGATGTCTATGTTGTATTGGAGCTGTTTGACAAAGGCCTGGTCTATGTCATCCCAGACATACCAGCTGTATTGGTAAAAAAGAGTCTCACACGTTAGCTGATTCTAGACAACTCAGCCGGATACGTGGACCAAGGGAAACGCGACAGCTGGACGTGATTCTATAAAGAGATACGAAACAAAGAGGCACAAATCAATAAACCATCGAGTCCATCAGCCACGGGAAACTCAACCTGATCAAGACAGGGAAGAGACACGGTCAGAATGAATCTGGACAAAGCTACGGGCAGATTCAAGGACCCATAATTGATTACTCATACGTTATGTAACCGTACCCCAATTACCGTTATCCTTTGTAACGCCCCATTAATGTCATAATTAGTAATTAATGGGCAATCATAACAAGAGTTTTACGTTATATCAAGGAATATCCTATATAAGAGACGGGAATACAGCTTGTAAAGGGACATCTGATTTTCGAATACAATCTACTTTGCTTTTCTATACTTCTGCAATATTGTCTACTACTCGTTTTTCTTTATTTAATATTATTTTCTTGATTATCAGTAACCCGTGTTCATCCTAGAAATAGCTTTGGTCAAAGGATCTAATTCTTTGGTTAAACAAATTGATTTCGTTACTGGGAATCTGATAATCTTTGTTTGCTTTTCAAGCAATATCCTCTGAACTATGACAAACTCTAACGACAACAACCAGCAAAGGAATGGAACCCCAGTTCCATCACCTTCAAGAACCCCACGTGGTTCAAGGGAACAATCCCCAGAAAGATCCAATAACAACAATGATAGTAATGATCAAACAGTGGAACAAGATCGAGTAAAGCAAATGATTGCAGAGTATGTGAGACAAGCTTTGCAAACCCCTCAATAATACCATCACCATGGAAAATCCTCAAACTGGGTTGGCGAACTCAGGAAGGGGAGATACTCCTAACGAATCTATCGAAGCAAGACCAGGTATGACTAATAACTCTGAATTACAAAATTTACTACTAACTATGCAGAAACAGATGAAGGAGAAGAACGATCGCATCAAACAAATTCTTGGAGTACCGCCTATTATCTAAGGCATTGATGTTGAAAGGTATTCTCAACAACCTTGGACGCCAAGTGCAGCACCCTTGCCTATACCCAAGAAGTTTAAAATGCCTGACGTTCCCAAATATGATGGAACAACTGACCCACGTGATCATGTGAATGCTTTCATTACTGGAGTAAAAAGCAACGACTTAACAAAACAAGAGATTGAATCAGTCCTTGTCAAAAAATTTGGGGAAACACTTACCAAAGGAGCCCTAACCTGGTATTCTCTTCTCCCTGAAAAATCTATTGACTCTTTTGCTGAGCTTGAAGATTCATTTATAAAAGCACACTCTGGTGCACAAAAAGTTGAGAAAATAATGGAAGACATATTCAAAATAAAATAAGGAGACACGGAACTACTCCGTGAGTTTGTAGACAGGTTTCAACGAGAAAGAATGCAATTACCCAGGGTGCCTGATAACTGGGCAGCCAGGGCATTTGCAAGCAACCTAAACGATAAAAGCTCAGAAGCCACAAGACGACTCAAGGAAAGTCTAAGAGAATTCCCCGCTACAACATGGAACGATGTATATAATAGGTATAGTACTAAACTCAGAATAGAAGAAGATATCATTGCTCGTTCAAGAGATGAAGATCATTCCAGATCCAGACGTCCTGAATCAGATAGAAGATCAGGTAAAAACATGTACGATCCTTACTTAGGACCTTCGAGACGTGATATTCGTCCCAGGTTCGAAAACACCAGGTCAGACTATAGACCACCAGGAAGAGACATAGTCTCATCTTCATCTAGATCCAGAAAATATCGAGATGAATGACCTAGAGGTAATACCCGAATTGGGGATCATACCTTTAATGTAAATACTACTGAACTTGTGTCAATATTGAGGAACATGGGAGACAAGGTTAAGTGGCCCAAAGAGATGCGATCAAATCCAGATAGAAGGAACCCATATCACTGGTGTGAATTCCATAACAATCATGGACATAAGACTGCGGATTGCAGATTTTTACAAGGTGAAGTAGAAAATTTATTGAAACAGGGCTATTTAACAGAATTGTTTAGTGATAAAGGTAAACATGCATATATGAAGAACATACAGGAGCCCCCAAAGCCTCCTTCTACAAAACAAACCGTCAACGTGATACACAGAGGTGAAGAAGTAAACGAAGTGTTCTGCAAAACAACCACAAAGTTCACAATTACACATGAAAAACGCGTTCGTGAAAATCTGGAAGCAGACAATATAACCTTCGATGATGCAGATATCGGCAGATTAATGCTTCCTCACAACGATGCTCTGGTAATATCTTTACTTATTCATGACACTAACGTAAAAAGAGTGTTGATTGATCCAGGTAGTTCAGTCAATATCATTTTGCTAAGAGTCGTGGAAGAAATGCTATTGGGGAATCAAGTAATCCCAAGGGCACGAGCCATATCAGGGTTTGATAACCCTACAGTTATAACAAAAGGAGAAATTGAGCTTAGCACTTATGCTGAGGGGGTGATCAAAAGTACCAGGTTCCAAGTCATCGATACTGACATGGCTTATAACATAATCGTGGGAAGGCCATGGATCCACAACATGAAAGCAATACCCTCCACCTTGCATCAGGTAATTAAATTCCCTTCTGAATGGGGGCTTCAGCAAATTAGAGGCGATCAACAAACCGCAAGAAATATAAACTCCGTGGTACACTACAACAAAAAAGTAGAGGTGTAAGAATCAAAAGATAAGGGAATCTCTCAAGCAGGTAGCACCGCCCAAACAAGCATGGAAGAAGTTACTACCCAAATAGGTACGGAAGGTATTATTGCTGAAACAGGTACGAAAGAAAATACTTATGAGAAGGTGAATCAAGTTACCACGGAAGGTGCATTAGACCACACGAATGCAGATTCCAGACCGGACGTTATTCATGAACCGGAGGAAGACGAGCACATCAAAACAACTACGGAAGAGCTCGAAGCTGTTCCATTGTCTGAACAAAATCCTGAGCAGAAAGTGTATATAGGCACGAGGCTGGGCCCCGGTCGAAGAGATAAGTTAATTGATTATTTAAAGGCTAACGCAGACTGCTTTGTGTGGTCCCACTCAGATATGACAGTCATCCCACTAGAAGTGATGAATCATGAACTAAATGAAGATCCATCCTTCGTACCTGTTAAGCGGAAGAAAAGAAAGCAAGGACCATTCAAAAACCAAGAGATTGACTAAGAGGTACAAAAACTCTTGGAGATTGGTTTGATACGAGAGGTAACGTACCCTAGCTGGCTAGCTAACACCGTGGTAGTACCTAAAAAGAATGGCAAATGGAGAGTATGCGTAGATTATACTGACTTAAATAAAGCATGCCCCAAAGATTCATTCCCATTACCACATATAGATCAAATGATTGANCTCCCTCAGTTGAGGAAAAAACTTCCTTCATTACAAACAAGGGGACTTACTGTTATAAGGTTATGCTTTTGGCTTGAAAAATGCTGGAGCCACCTATCAAAGGTTAGTGACTAAAATGTTCCAAGAACATCTTGGAAAGACGATGAAAGTTTATATTGATGATATGCTGGTAAAATCAACACAAGCGGAAGACCATTCCCAGCATCTCTCTACTACTTTTGATATTTTACGCAGGTATAATATGAAGCTAAATCCAGAAAAATGCGCTTTTGGAGTGCAATCAGGTAAATTTTTGGGTTTCCTTGTATCGAAAAGAGGAATAGAGGTAAACCCCGCTCAAATTAATGCTATAGAAGAAATACCTGGTATTTTAACAAATAAAAAAGAAGTTCAAAGACAAATAGGGAGAATAACAGCTTTGGGAAGATTTATTTCTATGTCTTCCAAAAAAAGTTTTAAATTCTTCTCAGTTCTCAAAAAGCAGAATCAGTTCGAATGGACTGAAGAATGTTAGCAAGCCCTCAAGAATCTGAAGATTTATCTATCGAAACCTTCGGTGCTTTCAAAATCCAAAAGAAGGGGAAAGATTGTATATCTACCTGGCTGTTTCAGAAATTACTGTAAGCGCAGTACTGGTAAGAGAAGAAAAAGGTAAACAATCACCTATCTACTATGTGAGTAAAACTTTGCTAGATGCTAAAACTAGATATCCTTTGGAAAAATTAGCCTTAGCTTTAATAATGGCATCTAGAAAGTTACGACCATATTTTCAATGTCACCTAATTACCATTGTGACTTCATATCCTTTAAGAAATATTCTGCATAAACAAGAATTATCAGGAAGATTAGCCAAGTGGGCCATAGAATTAAGTGAACATGAGATAATCTATCAGCCTAAGACTGCAATTAAGTCTCAAATACTAGCTGATTTTATTGCTGACTTTAGTAATAGCATTATCCCTGAAGTAGAAAAAGAGTTATAACTTTTTAACGGTGCTAATCCGGGTCTATGGACCCTATTCACCGATGGCTCCTCAAATATAAAAGGTGCCGGCTTAGGCACAGTCTTAATATCACCCACAGGTGAAAAGACACGGCAAGCTATCAAGTGTTATCCTATAACTAACAACGAAGCACAGTACAAAGCTGTTATTGCACAGCTTGAACTCGCACGGGAACTCTCAATCGAGCAAGTCGTGATCAACAACGACTCCCAACTGTTAGTAAATCAGATGCAGGGGACTTACATCGCTCGAGAGACTCGAATGCAATAGTATATGTAAAAAGCACGAGAGCTCGTGAGACAACTCCAAACATCGAAGGTAATGCAAATACCTAGAGAGGAAAATGCAGAAGCAGATGCATTAGCTAACCTCGCAGCAGTCACGGAAGTAACAAACAAAGACAATGCAATTGTCTTTCATCTATTCCACTCAACGATCGACCAGGATAGGAATGACGTAACTTTCAACAACTTAACCTGGGACTAGAGAAACGAAATTATTAATTTTTTGCAGAATGGCACCGTACCTGAAGACAGGAAAGCAGCTCAAGCACTTCGCCGCAAAGCTGCACGGTACTGTCTTATTCGCAAATCGCTTTATCGCAAGATGTTCGGAGGACCCTTAGATAAATGCCTCGGACCTAACCAAATAGAATTTGTGATGAAAGAAGTCCACGAAGGACACTGTGGAAATCACTCAGGGGAGAGGTCCTTAGTGAAAACCCTAATTAGAGCTGGATACTATTGGCCTAAGATGGAATAAGAAGCCGAGAACTTCATATCCAAATGCGACAGGTGCCATAGGTTTTCCAATAACATGCATCGACCAGCGGAATTATTGCATCCAATAGTATCACCATGGCCTTTCATGAAATGGGGTATGGACATAGTAGGACCTCTTCCCACAGCTAAAGGACAGGTACGGTTTTTGCTCCTGCTAACCGACTATTTTATAAAACGGGTAGAGGCAGAAGCGTTCAAACAAGTGCGAGAAAAGGAAGTTAAAAGCTTCTTATGGAGAAACATAATATGCCGCTTTGGGATACCAAAGGAGATCGTGCGCGATAATGACCCACAATTCATAGGCTCGCAAATCACAGAATTCTTCAAAAGCTGGAAAATCAAACGGATCACTTCAATGCCATACCACCCCGTGGCTAATGGTCAAGCTGAGTCAACGAATAAGGTCATCATCAATAATCTAAAGAAGCGGCTGGATAAAGCCAAAGGAAACTGGCCTGATGAGTTACCAGCGGTACTATGGGCATACAGAATGACTTGAAAATAGCCACGGGAGAAACTCCGTTCACACTTGTCTATGGCTCAGAAGCCTTAATACCTGTGGAGATTGGCGAACCAAGCATAAGGTTCGCAACAACCATGGAGGAAGAAAACAATGACGAATTGAGGACCAATCTGGACTTGCTCGAACCATGGAGAGAAGCAGCACTGATACTGATGGCAGCTCAAAGAAAATCATAGAGCGTTATTACAACCGTAAAGATCATCTCAGGTACTTCAAAATTGGGTACTTCGTCCTCAAAAAAGTCTTTCAATCAACAAAAGAATCAGGTGCAGGAAAGCTAAATCCAA